>PVIY010001633.1:0-145712 GCA_004026745.1 Myrmecophaga tridactyla
TGTGTGTGACTTTGGTGAATTTTGTGTATGGATCCATATCTTCCAGGATAAATTGCTGTTTAATCCCAGTCAGAAAGAAACAGCACACTTTCTGTGGTGTTTATGGGCATTTTAAACTTAAAGTCCTTGGTGACTAGGCAGGGTGCTCAGTTTTTTCTGATGATTCAAAGTCAACATTTCCTGCAAAATCTGGGGGAGCTTGAATAAAGAATTGTCAGGTCCCAGAATAGAGCTGATTAAAAACTGATTTCAACCAGAGGATTTTATTACCCTAAGCTGTCACTCTAAAAAAGCTTGAATCCCACTTACCTCAGTGATGAATAATTCAAGACCCAATTAACACACCTTTCCATGCTGTATGGTTTGTCCAGCAAGCTTGAGTGCTCATTCTGCTTTTCATCTTTCCTCTTCCATTCTGCTGTGTTCAATCTTTCACTTTCTCAGCAGGTTATCCAATCGGCAGTTCAGTCATTTGCAGTTATCATGCTGTGGGCCAGCTCTTGATAGCCAATGCCATGTTGACTATGGTTTTTGACCATTTCTTTTTATTTCATTAGGGCTTTTTTTTCCTACTCTTTTTGTTTACTTATTTATATCTGGGTAGGGACATTATCTTCTTTCATTAGTCTACTTGGGCAAAGCTATGAATTTTATGATATGAGACAAAATGCCAAAAGAATTCTGAACTATTTGAATTACAAAATTCATGAAGTATTGATATTCGTTCATTTTGTGTTTCCCTTCATTAGAGCAGAGGTGAGATCCCTAGACTATATTTTTATCAGCTTATGTATGAAAACAGTGATCTTTAATAATGTAGGTAAAAGACAGGTGATCAACAATTTCTATGAACAGTATTAGGCATTTGATATATATTCTTATCCTCTTTACAAGTTGCATGTAATCTTGTAATTTTATATCTCATTATGTTCACTGGCATCTAATATAAAGTGCTAGTGTATAAATCAACTGTGTATTAGCCTAAACTGTGTAATAATTTGTGTCACACTTTAGAGCTTTTAAAATTCTTCATTAACCTCTTTATAACTTTACTTAGTGGAATAAAATGGAAACTTGCCTCTTTTGATTTACTTTCATGGTATGCACATAGGCACATAGACAGATACAAATATACATGTAGCAAATTTGGTCAATCATTTGAGAAGTTGACTATTAATGAGTTAATAATGCACAAAACAAGTTAAAAAATCATTCAGTGTTCTGCTTTGGCCTGGAATATAGAAAGCTGTTGTTTTCAACCTAACATATGAATAAGCTAAATAAGCTAAATTATAATTTTTTTGACCTGTCAGAGGGGAAAATATCACAAGGCAAACAGATAACGTGATAACTAGTGAAAATCAGGTCACTTCAGGAATACAAGACACAAGAACAGTCTCAACTGTGCATCATATAGAAGAAAGGAATGAGAGGCAGCAATAAAGCAGGTAAGAATCCATTTCTGCTCTATAATACTACCAAAGACTGAAAGCAGACTCTGGAGAGATGACACACCCCACAAGTTTTCACAGGTGTTGCAAACAAAAGGGAGTTTGAACTCACTTTCAGATTCTTCTCTATTAACCTCCAACCAAAGTTCACAAGAAAGTTTGGAGGTTTAGTGGGGACTAAGGAAAATCTCCCTCCATAGAGCAGTCCAGGGGAAGGGTAGCAGTCAGAACTGAGGGAATTGGCCTCTCAAAGGAGCTTTGGCCTTTGTCCTGGTTCCAGGGAGTAACTTCTTTGCCCCTGTGAGAAGTTTCCCTGTGAGAAGAATGTCTTGTTATTCAACATGATCCTCCAGGCCACACTTGATGGTTTATACTAATGAGATGATGCAGCCTGGGTCAGCCATGCTGTAGTCTTAGGGTGGGGTCTGGCCAGAAAGGTTAAACATATGATTAAAGGGTTGGGGCTTTGTACTGTATTATGTCAGCCAGTGCAACCTCCCTGCCTCTGGAAGGGGAGGGGCCCTTGAGGTTGGGTTGAATCACTGGGGCATTGGTTCCATCAGTTATGTCATCATAATGATATAAGTAAGATTTATGATTTAAAGTATAACTATGGTTACTGAATCATTATATGGATATTTCTCTTTATTTTCTAGTGTATTAGAATAGCCAGTGGGAAATACCAGAAATTACTGAACTGTAATCCAATTGTCCTAATCTTTGTTAATGATTTATAACTATATAGCCTTTATCTTGTGATTGTGTGAAACCTCATGACTGACCCTTGCTTATACCCGCTTATTCTGTTTTTCAATTTCAGAGTCTTGTGTTCACTAAAGACAGCTCCTAGTGTTTATTAATGAAGGGCCTTGTGTCAGCCCAGAACTAACCCACCCTAATTACTATAAAACTATCATAGTTACTGCAGTTCTGAGAGAGAGATTTTTAGACTGATAGGGCATCTGATCTTCTGCTTCCTGCCTAGCAATAAATTCTCCCTTTGAAACTCTGGTGTTTCAGTAATGGGTTATTTGAGTTCATCAGGCAGAGAACCCACTGCTTTTATTTTATTTAATTAATTTATTTATTTTGCATGGGCAGGCACCTGGAATTGAATCCAGGTCTCTGGCGTGGCAGGCGAGAATTCTGCCTGCTGAGCCACCATGGCCCACCCTAACCCGCTGTTTTTAATCAGTATCAATGAAACCTAATAAAAACCCAAGACATTGAAGTTCAGGTGAGCTCTCCTGACTGGTAGGGCACATTGATGTGCCAAGAGGGTACATATCCTAACTCCTTGGGGAGAGGATCTGGCAACTTAATTTTGGAGGTCCCTCCGAGATCCTGCCCCATACATCTCTTCCCTTGGCTGCCTCTCATTTGTATCCTTTTTACTATGATAACACTGCAGTCATGAATATAGTACTTTCCTGAGTTCTGTGAATCATTCTGGCAAATTATCAAATTTGAAGGGAAGTGAGGACCCCTGAAATTGCAGCACATTGATTATAATCCCTGAATTTGTGGCTGGTGTCTGAAGCTGGGGCAGTTTTGCGGAGGGTGGTCCTTTCCTGTTATCTTGACCTACCTCTTGGTAGTTAGGCTTAGAAATGCATTGCAGAAAAGCCATAAGGTAAGGGACCCTTCTGTTTCATAAAAATAAAGCCTTAAACCTCTGGGAGCAGAGCAGCAAATCCTCCAGTGCAGCTGGAGGAAGGAAATAGAGATTGATCAATTAAACAAACAAACAAGCAATCTGCAAGCACTTCCTGTAAAAGAAAAGCAGGAAAATATTTTCCTTAGGCTGTTTTTTTCACTTATATACTCATCTCTACCAGCTGAAATCCTACTCAAGCTTCAAGATGTAAATTAGAAAAATACTTCTTTCTTCAAAACTTTTCCTATCTCTCTGCTGTAAATAAAAATATATTCTAACATTTTGAAATAATTAAAAAAAACCAACACAAAGAGAAAAATTAAAAAATGGAAAAAATATTTTTTTTGTCTTTTATTGTATATAATTTCTTATTGTTTAATAAGAAACAAAGGGTAACTAGTACAAATTGCTACCGGACAAAAGCCACAGATTCTTTTGTCCAAAGCACTCAATAACCAATTCTTGTGGACAGGGGTTTCAAAGAGAAAAAAAATTTATTACTAGTGCTTACTGGGAGAGCAGATGGCCTATTGGCCCCAAATCTCCCCAAACTGCAGTAATCCCGATAGTTTTATTAGAGAAAAAATGGGCAGGGTTTAGGGTAATGAACACAGTGGCTTCAGATGATATGATTAGAGGTGGATCTAATTATTGAGCATGCACAGATTGATTGCATACTTAGGTGCAGAACTTATGTGAGAAAATGGCAGAACTGAGGTTAAAGTCTAAGCTACTGTGCACGACAGGCAAGCTCATTTTGATTAGATTCAATCTTGGTTATCAAGATAACCTTGGACTTGGGGTGGGTTAGTTCTGGGCTGAACCAAGATCTTTCACTAATAAACATTAGGGGCTGTCTTTAGTGATTACACAACTCTAAAGTTGAAAAACTGGATAACTGGGTATAAGTGAAGGTTAGTTACAAGGTTTTTACAGTCACAGGGGCCGAAGATAAATACTTTACAATCATTATCAGAGATCAAGGCAGCTGAATTACAATTTAGAGATTTCAGGTATTCCCTTCTGTCTACTTCAATATACCAGAAAGCAAAAAGGAATGTCTATATAATGATTCAGTAATCAAAATCATCCCTTAAATCCTGATTTCTTGATTACACAAATACAGGATGAGGTGTTCCCCCCCCGCCCGTCTCCCCCAGAGAAGAGCTGTTTTCATGAAACTTATTTGGTTTTTAATTAACAGAAAGGAGTTTTTGCATTAAGTGTTATGATTTATTTTCAAGTTTTTATAACAATAACATACACAAACACACACCCACACATGAATCACAATAGAGAATATTATAAAGAGTGCTTATAGAACCTAAGGAGATTATAATAGAGAACTTAGCAACAATAATAAAATTGCTCAGATAAAGAATAAAATTGTGTTTATGCATATACATTAGCTTTACTTGCAAAAGGAGTGCAGAGCATACTAAAATTTGCTAAAATAAGACCTTCTCCTTTTTTATGTTCTAAGGCATTCTGTGTCGGTACAAGTGGATACATCCCTATCACTTTATCAGGACGCAAAAGCTATTAAACTTGAGGAGATCAATGTATACCAAGCTAGAATAATAGTAAATGATTAATAAATGTCTTTTTGTACATGGCAATTCTTTCTAGTATTATTAATGTGTTTCAAATAGCTCTATACAATTAAGAAGAAGCTAATTAATTTAAACATGAACCTTGGTGGTTATTATTTAAATTTTTTTTTCAAGAAGAGTGCCTCCAGTTTGTTAAGACACTAAAATTTAAAAGACAGTAACAGTTGAACATCAGCTCTTCTAAATGATTAAATAAAAAATACATGGTATGAAACTAATTCCCCCCTACAACTAAATTAGAGAGTAATATAGTAAAGAGTAATAGAAAACCCTCAGTCTCACTTGGTACTATTTTTCTTCTTTGGCTTTGGTCTATTCTAAAGCTAAACAAACAAACAAAAAACTCTGAAGATTATCTCCCTCTGATTATTACTGATGACACTGTGAACTCAGCAGTTTGTATCTACTTTTCTATTGATGCCACAACAAAGTAGCACACACTTAGTGGCTTAAAACAACACAAATTTATTATTTTACCATTCTGTAGGTCAGAAATCCTGTCTAGATCTCATTGAGCTAAAATCAAGGTGTTAGCAGGGCTGTGTACTTGCTGGAGGTGGGGGGAAATAATTTGTTTCCTAGCTTTTTTCATCTTCTAGAGGGCAAAGGCATTCCTTGGCATGTGGCCCCTTCCTCCATCTTCAATACCAGCAAAGTCAAATCTCTCTGACCCAGCCAGGAAAGTTTCTTCACTTTTGAGGACTCTTGTAATTGGATGGGGCCCAGCTGGATAACCCAGGATAATCTCCCCATCCCAAGGTCCCTATCCTTAATCACATCTGCAAATGTGAATATGCAACATAACATATTTATAGTTTTAAGGGATTAAAAACCCAATCAGGGTTTAGGACGTCTTTGGTGTGGGAGCATTGGATTAATTTTCAGGGAACATTATTCTGCCCTCCACATAGTTTGAGCCAAGGATACCACACTTTTGTTTGGATGACCCTCTGTTGAAAACAGCGAAAGAAGAACTTTTCAGTCTATTTGTTAAAAATGAACGACTGGGCAAAGCGTTGTGGCTCAGTGGCAGAATTCTTGCCTGTTACACCTGAGACCCGGGTTCGATTCCTGGTGCCTGCCTATGCAAAGAAACAAAACAAAACAAAACAACAACAACAACAGAAAGAAAATTTCAAGCCTGAAGTCTAATGTTTAAAGTCCTTGGGGCTGTTATTTACATGCTGCCAAGAAAGTGCAATGCTGGGATTTGAGCCAAAGCAGCCTGGTTGCACAAAGTCTCAACTCGTGGTCACTATTCTATGCAGTCCTTTCAAGCATGGAGAAAACAATACCAATCTCAGTATATTGTTATGAGGTTTAAAAACAAACTAATGCATGCAAGGCATCCAGCATAGTTCCTGAATCAAGGTCAGTGCTCAAGGCTGCTAGTTTTCCTACATCCACACACACTCACTCAATCCATGATCAAATACAATGAAAGCGAGATGTCAAAGGAAAATATTACTTGAGAAGGTGGGAGGAAAGAGGCAGAGAAAGTGAAATGGGGGAGGAACAAGATTGCTTTTTCTATTTCATAAGGGAACACATAAGGTAATGAATGATTAAAAGCAAAGACATTCTGGAGTCAGGTTGCCTGGATTCAGATTTGAGCACTGTGGATATCCCAGTGTAAACATCAGTATGAATCCTATATCCAACAATTCTCAAAACATTTGGGTATTTATCTTCCCAAAGGGCACAGTTACCTGAGGTTATAAAGCTCTTTGGGCAAGAGCTGGGAAAATTATTACCCTGTGTGTGTGTGTGTGTGTGTGTGTGTGTGTGTGTGTTTTGTAGCATGGTCTGTCAATTGAACCTGGCTCTCTGGCATGGAAGGTGAGCATTCTACCACTGAACCCCTTGTGCACCCGCTACCCTGTGTTTTTAGTATGGTTCTGTGGACTTCTTCCTACTGGGGAACTGGCCTCTTCCTCAATCAATGGATCTGAGCCTGAAAACTGACTCCTGGCTGGAAATTGGGACTTTAGCCTCCTGATCATTCAACTTTGATTTATTTTGATGATGCAAGTTGATTCACAGCCTTTTGGCTCCCCATTTATTTTGAAACATCATACCCCATTAACCAGCTCCAGGTCAGCCCCATCCCTCACCCCTCAGTTGCTCATGCCCTCTAACTTTCTGGACTTGTCACTCATTACAAGGTTGAGTCCCCCTAGCTTACAAAGACTAAGCGGCTCCATTTGCCCTCTATTGTTTCAAAGTCCTATCTTTTTCCACTGCTTTCCATGAGTCTAAGTCTGTATCAAATTCTCCAATTTTCAAACATGGGCCACAGGAGAAAGACACTGAAATTTCATGAGGATATAAGGGAACTCCTCTCTACTCTGCTACATTTTTGCAAGTCTACAATTATTCCCAAACATTTTGTAAAGCTTATTAAAAATGAAGAAATGCTAATCATCATTATAAAATTGAACAAAATAATCTTCATATACAAATATTCTTTCATATACATATAATTTTATACTTATTTTGTAAATGCTACAATATCATAAAGTGCTATATGCAACATAATTATAAGGATATTATTAATTTTAGCCACAAGGCATTGTAATACAGTATTGAGGCATGAGCTTAACATTCTGTAAAGAATGTCTTCTTTCTATCCTGTCAGTGGTTGCAATCAGTGGGGATTTGCCAAACTATCTAAGTCTCTTGGTAAACAGACCAGTAGAAATGCCAATGTCACTCTTTGATTAAACCGGTGGCATTTACATTATCAAAGTCTACTCTTTTTTGGTAGTTTCATTAAACCGCCAGGTTTTTAAAAATGGATTAATGAGAGAATAGCTAATAAAGCAAAACAAAATTCTAACAGCAACCAATCAACAAAGAAAGAAACAAAAAATAAAAACAGAATACTTGGTATCTTAGGAAGTAATTTGCAGAGGTATTCTGCAAAGCAAAGACTTGATGTTGACTTTAGCATTGTTAAATGACTTTGGCTTAGGAATTATACTGACACAGTTTTGATGCATTTTTTTTTCCATTAGGAAACCAATTTCCACTTAAGTGGTGAAATCAAGCTCCAGATTGATTGTTATGGTGAGAAGGATTATGCTGTCAAGTCTGATGGATCCATGTAAAAGCAATATTTTTGTTTAGACAAATACTGAACATTATTTGAGTGCAAAAGAGCAGCACAGCAATCAGATTCTAACATCAAATAAGCTTTAAGGAAAAGTTATCTCTCTTCTTTCTTAAAGAGGAGTTTATAAATGGATGAAATCCATTTTTAAAAAATATCAAAAAAAAGTTAATTTCCCATATTGGCTTGAAATTTAATTTTGAATTTGTTAAATGTCTGAGAGACATTTTTAAAATATTTGTTTGTGCTATGGTTAATATATTTTCCTTCCAATATTGAAAGATTTTATCCTTACAACCTTTAATTTGGTGTGATTCTTTTGTCATTTGAAAATCATTTTGTGAAACCAGGAGTTACAATGGGACAGATGTGTCCAACATACCTTCCTCTGAGACTCATTTGCTTCTAAACTTCTGGCCCTTAATTAACCTTCAGATATTATCTTTCTGGTACTCAAATCTTAGATTGTTTCAATAGACTTGGTTTGCCTCCCTGGCCTGTGACTTCCCATGGTGATTCCAAGGACATATTAATATCTGCTAAATAAACAAGTTAGCATCTGACCCGTGAGAGTTTGAAAAGCTGTTCATGTTGGTGGGGTTTATATGCCATAGTTTCAGTGTATCATAGGGTCCAGAGGTGAGTGTTGTAATTTAGAGAAAATGAATTTTCTAATGGTAAATTAGGTGACTTAATTGTTTGAATGGAGTATAACAGTGAATTTGTTCTTTGAGTTTGTACTTACATAATCCATTACTGTCAGTCTGGGATTGTGTACAGTATATAGGTGCTGTGAACTCAGGCTCCCTAAAAACTATGAATACTTGTTAAAAATCGGGGGTTGACAGATGGTCTAGAAGTAGACTATGACATTGACAAAACTGCTTTGTAATGTGATCATTGCAAATATGCTGGCAAGTTTTAGAAAAGATGAGCCAGCAAGATATTAACTCTAGAACAATGTGCTCAATGGTAAAGAGTTTGGAGATGCAAAGAGGGATGTCCCTGAAAGGTGCAACTTTTGCAGACATAAATATATTCTAATATGGTACTATCAAAAGTCTGTACAGTTAATAGTCAACATTTTGCATGGGTTTTGGTGGAATGTAAAGTGGCCATCATAGCACAAGTACAATATATATGGATGGTTTGCTGATAGAATCTGGTAAGTTCTTGAAAAATGGTGAATGATGTAAAAGATAAGGTATTTCTGGGGGGTGTGAGGGCAGTTCAGTGGTAGAATTCTCGCCTGCCATGTGGGAGACACAGGTTCAATTCCCAGCCCATGTACTTCCCAAACAAATAGACAAAGACGCCAACAAATACAAATAAACAAAAAAATCAACAAAATGGTGCTGCAGTAATGGGATACTCACATGGGAAAACAATGAAATGTGACCTCACCATTCAGCATTCAAAAAAAAAAAGATGAAGCACTTCTACTCTCTTTCACATCTTTCCCGCATACGGTTGAGGATAGAACACTATGAAAATTTGTTTTTTAATAAAGCCACAT
The DNA here is from genome assembly GCA_004026745.1 of Myrmecophaga tridactyla. Lineage (NCBI taxonomy): Eukaryota > Metazoa > Chordata > Mammalia > Pilosa > Myrmecophagidae > Myrmecophaga > Myrmecophaga tridactyla. The sequence continues at coordinate 9,350 of PVIY010001633.1, forward strand.
GCTTTGTAGCACTTGACCAGGATGTCAAGATTCATTAGATATATGTAGTTTAAATATAGTAACTGCACTGAAACTAACAGAGAAAAACCCCATTACTGTTCCTTATGAATGTCATTTAGAGCTCCAAAGAAAGAAGAAAAGCCTAATGGTAACAAGCATGAGTGAGTAATATAAGGCACTGATATTAGTCTTAGAGAGGTACCCACTTTGTAGAAACATTTGCTCTAAAACCAGAAAATATAGTGTATCACCATGTTTGTTATATTAAAACAAATCCTCTGCTTCCATATTTAGAAACCCTCCTGCAAAGTGATCTATTTGTGCAGTATATTCCTTCATATAGGATGTCAAGAAGAGTGGCAATTATTGGAAACTGTAAGCAGTGCTACTGGCACAAAACTCTTGGGAATTAGAAAACTGTTGGGAGATTATGGGGTCAAGTATCCCCAGATAAGACCAGGGAAAGAATGGATAGTAAAGAAGAGAAAATATAAATCTCCCTGTTTATTTTCTTCTGTAACAGTGAATAGGAGTGGCCTCAGAAATCATTAGTTCAATATTAAGCAGTTTAAATGCGCTGTGTTCCTAGGCATCAACCTTGACCTGTTCGGATCCCATTCTGTTTATGCAAAAACTGACCCAAGAAGCCCCAAATCTTCAAATCCATCATGGCTTCATTCCTTCAGTAGGAACCAGCCTGCCTGTCTTTTCCTTTATTATCCCTGGCTCCCTCCCTCCCCCCTTCTTTTCTTTCCCTCTTTCCTTAATTCTTTTTGGTAAATAGTATTTATTATTTATCATGTCAGGTACTTTTTTTTTTTCAGGGGCAAACATGAATTTTATTAGGACTTATGAACAGGAGGAGACTCTTTCTCCGTGGCAGCCATCTGGAAAATTTGAAAGCAGTGCACTGCAAAGATTGGGGTTGCAAGAGACAGTTTATAAGGGCTTAGGACAAAGACATTTCCGTAGGATGTGACAACAGTTTTAGCAGGGTTCTGTGACACAGAGGTTTGGACAGTTGTTATTAACAGTGATTGGGGGAAGGCGTTTTAATGTTTTACAAGATAAGTGGTGTATGATACTGTTCTAGTTTGCTAGCTGCCAGAATGCAATATACCAGAAATGGAACAGCTTTTAAAAAGGGAAATTTAATAAGTTCCTAGTTTACAGTTCTAAGGCTGAGAAAATGTCCCAATTACAACAACTCTATAGAAATGTCCAGTCACAGGAACCCAGGGAAAGATACCTTGATTCAAGAAGGCCGATGAAGTTCAGGGTCTCTCTCTCAAGTTTGAAGGCACATGGCGAACACAGTCAGGGCTTCTCTCTTGGCTGGAAGGGCACATGGCGAACATGGCGTCATCTGCTAGCTTTCTCTCCTGGCTTCCAGTTTCATGAAGCTCCCCAGGAGGTGTTTTCCTGCTTCATCTCCAAAGGTTGCTGGCTGGTGGACTCTCTGCTTCGTAGTGTTGCTCTCTCTGAATCTCTCTTTCTCCCAAATATTTCCTCTTTTATAGGACTCCAAATAAACCAATCAAGACCCACCCAAATGGGTGGAGACATGTCATCCCCTAATCCAGTTTAACAACCATTCTTGACTAAATCACATCAACCAGGGAGATGATCTTATTACAGTTTCAAATATACAGTATTGAATAGGGATTATTCTACCTTTATAAAATGGGATTTATATTAAAACATGGCTTTTCTTAGGAGGCATACTTCCTTTCAAACCAGCACAGATACCATCTGTACATTTTTTTCCCCCTTGAGGAGGTCTGTTGACCTATAACTTCTGTTCTGGTTAATAGGCAGCTATGTGCGGTAACTTCCTATTAATATGGAGGGGGTGCCTGGGCTTTGGGTTTCCATAATTCAGCCCCACAAGACAGACTATGTTGATCACAGGACAGACATTGCATTCGTATTCCACAACAACAGTGTAAGATACAACAGAGTCCTAGGAGTTCCCCACCCAGAGATAATAATCTTACAAAGAGATGCTGTCATGGCTAAGAAAGGGAATTAAAATATTTAGACAAGGGGTTTACTGATAACTGATCAATATTATGTGTGTGCTCTTTTTTTTAAATTTCCATCTAACCAATTTATTTTAACCTTTGTTCCCCTTATTATTTGTTTATTTTTAAAACCCATATTGTTTACTCATCTGTCCATACCCTAGCTAAAGGGAGCGCCAGACTCAAGATTTTCACAATCACACAGTCATATTGTAAAAGCTATATCATTACATAATCATCTTCAAAAAACAGAGCTACTGGAACACAGCTCTACAGTTTTAGGTATTTCTCTTTAGCCACTCAAATACACCATAAACTGCAAATGGGTATCTACATAATGTGTAAGAATAATATCCTGGAGGTTATTCTCAACCCTGTTTGAAATCTCTCAGCCACTGACACTTTATTTTGTCTCATTTCTCTCTTCCTCCTCTTGGTCAAGAAGGTTTTCTCAATCCCTCAATGCTGGGTCCCAGCTCATCCTGGGATTTCTGCCCCATGTTGCCAGGGAGATTTAAACCCTTGGGAGTTATGGTCCGTGTAGTAGGGGAAGGCAGTGGGTTCGCTTGTGGTGTCAGCTTAGAGAGAGAGGCCACATATGAGCAACAAAAGAGGTTCTCTGGGGGTGACACTTAGGCTTAATTTTAAGTAGGATTATCCTATCTTTTGCAGGAATAAGTTTCATAGATGTGAACCCAAGATCAAGGGCTCAGTCTATTGATTTGGTTGTTCCCACTGCTTGTGAGAATATCAGAAATTCTCCAAATGGGGAAGTTGAATCTTTCCCCGTTTCTCCCCATTCCTAAGGGGACTTTACAAATACTTCTTTATTCACTGGCCAAATCACTCTGGGATTTATTGGGGCATCACAATAACCTGTACAAACCAAAAAAACCTCATGCCCTATTCAAGATGCTCTGTACTTATGGTGTTCAACTAAACTGACCATACAAGTTAAGTTAGAAATTAGAGTACCCAAAATATAAATTTTGTACCAAATAATCATCTCTCCCTTTAGTATCATACAGAAGTTGAAGTTTTAAGATATGGACAATAGCATCCTTTATCCAGTCTTCTCATATACCTTAGTCTTATCCAGATCACCTTCATTCAATCTCTACTTGATGTCTGATTACTTTTTAAACTTTTTAAACAATTCCTATATGGAGTAGGGCTGACTTTCATAGCTTCAGAACTCTGATTAGTCAGGTACTTTACTAGGCCCTGGGAAGATTACGTGAGCAAAACCTTACACTGTTGCCATTTTCATGAAACTTTCAAATAGAGAAGAAAAAGTTAAGGAATGACACAAACAAATTTATATTGGGAATGTGACAAATGCTCCCACATGGATGAGTACATAGTTTTCTGAAAATCTTAATGAATTCTCTCAATTTCTCAATGCAAATCCTTTGCCAGATACATATTTACATCTGTTTTCTCCCAGCATATGGCTCATCTTTTATTTTCTTAGAAATATATTTTGAAAAGCAAAAGTGAAGTTCAATTTATTAATATCATCTTATGGATAATGCTTTTTATATTCCACCTACGAAATCTTGGCCTAATTGAATATTTTCTTCTATACTTTCTATTAAGGATGTATAGTTTTTATCTGTACATTTATGTCCACAATTAAATTCTTTTTTTTTAGTATGTGGTTTGAGATAAAGGTCAAACATCCACGTGTTTCTTGACGTAGATATCTAGTGGTTCCAATATAATTTGTTGAAATATATACATTCTCCCACTATCATCTTTTTAACTTTGTAAAAATTGATTGATCATACATTTGTGCAGTTCTACTTTTTTACTGTATTTTGTTCAATGGATTAATGTATCTATCCTTGTACCAATCCAATACTTCCTTGATTACCGTAGCTTTATAGTAAATCTTGAAAATCTAAGTCCTCCAACTTTGATTTCTTTTTAAATTTAACTGTTTTAGGGTGGCTGCTGTGGCTCAGCAGGCAGAGCTCCGACCTGCCGTGCTGGAGGTCTGGAGTTCAATCCCTGGTGGCTCCTGCCCATATGCAAAATTAAAAAAAAAAAAAAATTAACTGTTTTAATTTCTTTGTCTCTCTTTTTACATTTTATATTCACCATTTAATTATTTTACAAAAAAATCTAGGTGGAGTTTTGATAGGTATTTTGTGCATGAAATTTAGAGAATTACTATTTAAAATAGAGTCTGTTAATTCACAGACAGACCTGATGTATCTCTTGATTAACTGATGTTTTCTTTAACATCCCTTATCTTGTAGTTTTCAGTGTACAGAATACATATTTCTGTCTGTCTGTCTGCTATCTATCTATCTATCATCATGTTTAACATTTATTCTAAGTATTATTTTCTACTTCATTATTAGTTCCAGCCCAGGATCATGTGTTGCAATTAGTTGTCATTGTCTCCTTAATCTCTTGCTTTTTACAAAAATTGTATAACATATACACAACCTATTGTTTTCCATCCAACCACTCCCCAACATTAATCACATTACCAAACCTAGGATCACACCAAGCAGAAGCCCTGGATCCACCCTGCATTAACTCTCCATTTCCCTGCCCCTGCTAACCTGTACTCTGCTTTCTCTCCCTGTGAATATTTTCATTGTTTCATATAGATGGAAACATAACATATCTATACTTTTGTGTCTGGCTTATGTCTCACAATATAATATGTTTAAGATTCATTCAAATAGTGCATGTAGCTGAAGTTCATTCTTTTTCACAGGTGGATCATATTCCGTTTTATTTATATAGCACATCTTATTTAGCCATACATCTGTTGATGGACACTTGGGTTGCTTCTGCCTTTTGGCTATTTATAATGCCACTGTGAGCATCAATGTGCAAGTATCTTAGGGTCCCTCCTCAAAATTCTTTTGTGTATAAACCTAGAAATGGGATTGCTAGGTGATGTGGTAGTTCTATACTTAGCTTTCTGAGGAGCTGCCAAACTGTTCGGGGGCATTTTACAATTCCACCAATAGTGTATGAGGTTTCCTTTTATTCCATATCATCACCAGCACTCATTTTACATATTTAAAAATGAGCAGCCATTCTAGTGGGTGTGAGGTGATACCTCATTATGGTTCTGATTTTTATTTTGTTAATGATGTTGAGTATCTTTCATATGCTGATTGGCTACTTGTATATCTTCTTTGGAGAAATGTCTATTCGAGTCTTTTGCCTGTTTTAATATTGGGTTGTTTATCTTTTTTGTCATTGATAAACAACAACAAGGAGTTCTTTGCATGTGCTGGATATTAAGCCCTTATCAGATATATAGTTTCCAAGTATTTTCTCTCATTTTGCAAGTTTTTCTTTCACTTACTTTATAATATTCTTTGTTGCAAAATTTTTTTAATTTTGATGAAGTCCAGTTTATCTATTTTGTTGTTTTTGCTTGTGCTTTTGGTTTAAAGTCTAAGAATTTATTGCCTGATAACTGAGCCAGAAGCTATTTCCCTAAGTATTCTTCTAACAGCTTTATAGTTTTAAAAGTTTTTGTCTTGTATGTTCAAAACCTGATCTTCTTTATTAATGGTTTCTACTTCTTTCCCTTGATTCTTTTCATAGGTCATCATTTTTGTTTCTTTGCATGCCTGGTAATCATTTCTTGCACACCAGACATTTTAGTATCTTAATGTGTTATTTCTGTAATTAAGTTATTGGAGTTTCTGATCCTTAAGCTTGTGTCCAGATATTATTATGACAGAAATTTCCTTGAATGCCAGGAGCTAACAACAACAACAACAACCAGAACAAAAATATATCACCTTTTTGAGTGTTAGTGGTCTAGTTTGCTAGTGTTCTCCATGCATGGGCTGCCTAACAATGCATCCAAGGAACAGCCTCATGTAAAAGTATTGGGTCCTCCTGGATGTTTTTGCACATGCATCTTGTCCTGAGCTTGCACCTGTGGCCCTGAAGTTTCACCAAACACATGGATCCAAATTTTTTTTTCTTCCAGGTGCTGTGTGCACATTGCAAATCTCAAAGTCAGCACTCCTCTGCCCCAGGCAGCCATGTTTTGATCACTCTTCTGCAACACTCCAGCTGCTTTGCCAACCACCTCCAATGTGCAGGGCAAATCTGGAATGGTGAGCCTGTGCATGTCCCCTTTCAGACTGCCACCAGGAAGATTGGCACAGACATATAGGCACCCTAGTATGTGCACAAGGGCTGTACTACTCCCTCTGGAGTATCTCTGTAAGATCCTGCAATAGGAACACAGGCAGGCTCCTTAACAAGCTGGGGAAAGGGCAGAGGAAGAGCTCACAATGCTGCCGTGAGGTCTTCCCACCATTTTTAAGTTGCATTTTTCTTGATTCAATTCTCTCTTAGTTACAGCAACTCAACTGATTTCTGGTATGCTGAGAAAAATAGTTTGGACAGTTCTTGCTTTCTATTCAAAAATTCTGTTGGGGAGGGAACCTGGAAGCATCTTGATGATGTCACTCCTGTAACCTCCTTTTTAATCCTTCTCTTCATTGCACTCCAGGGCCTTCAAACAAAAATTTTTAAAAGATTTTTGACTGGAATTTATCATTACAATTAGCAGCTGGGCTATTCCAATAGAAATGACTTCTTTACTAGAAACCAGCTCAGTGCTTTCCTAACTAAACAAAAAAATTACCCTAGGAGTCATTGCATTTTCTGTAGTTTGGTGACAAAAGTATTCCCAACTGATTTGACTATGGCTACAAAAGGTCACAAGCTTAGACTGGAATTGAGGCCCTTCTATACACTCTCTAGGCTCCCCTGGAATCCCAGAGGCCCTGGCACACATACTAAAGAAACCGTGTTCACACCTTTGATCAGCAGCATGACCGTGACTTTGGCAACAGTAAGAAAGTGGAGACGGGAGCTTTGGTCTGACATAGACACGTGGGTTGGCATGCCTACAGTCTAATGTTGGCATTCAGAACATTGGCTCCAATCCATCTTGGTGGTCAATGGTAATGGCATAGGAGGGGGTGGCTGAACAGTTTACAGTGTTTGATAATCATTCTTTGAAAACAACATTCCCCTTCCCACCACTTTTTTTCTTCTTCTTTGTACTTTAAGGTGATTTTCTAAGGAATAGCACTGGCTAGGGGTTGGGAATTATGGTGAGCAGCTGGGGATTCCACATGATTTCATTGTTTTAGGCTCAATAAGAAGCACAATTTTGTTTCCTTTGGGAGGGGTTTTACCTACAATTGTTTAACCCAAGAAACTTAGAAGAGCCTTTGCAATTTTATGAAGAATAGGGGGTAAGGATCAAAGCAAGATTTTCAGGCATGAGTAGTTGTTGAAAGATTTTCACAGGAAGGCAATATATCTAACATGGGAAAAGCACTAGGATTAGGGAACATGAGACTAGCAGTTGTCCCAGTTCTGCCATTGATCGGCTGAGTGACCGTAGGGTCAGTTTATTCATCAGTACACCAAGGGACTCGGTTCCTTTTCTAGTCAAACGTTGTATGATTCTATATTGGCCCTCATCGTTCTGTTTTGTAAGTAAAAGATTCAAACCTGAGCTGTACTCTGAGTCCTTAGCACTGCACTTGCTCTAAAATATATTTTGCTATTTCTTCAAAAAAAAAAGAGAAATGGCATATGTGTGCCTTACTGTAGACATTTGGCTTTATATCAACTTATTCTTGATGGTTTTATATCTAAAGGCTAGCATATATCAAGGTGATGATCCTCTCTGTAACTCTTGACATATTTTTCATCATCTCACCAATGCATTTTCAGCTACTTATGCCAATGCTATGATGGTAGTCTAAGTTTTAAAGTGTCCTTGGCTGACTTAAGTGAAATGGAATTTTCTGTGCTTCCTAATACTTTGTATTATATATCTACTTTATATAGAGCGTGGGAAATGTGGGTAGGTGATTGCTGCCAGTGACAGCAGAAATGTGCTTTCTTCAGGTTACAGAAATCAGTGCTTAAATCGTGGGTGTATATGTTCAATTAATGCTTCTGATATATGTTCAATTAATGCTTCTGATGATCACTAAGTTTTCCAATGGCAGAGGGAGATTAATGCTCTGTAATTGCTACTAGTAACACTGATAGCAGTATTGCACTTATAGAGAACAGATCAATTACAGTAGATAGCAGGAAATTAGGTAGCCTAGCTGAATATCCGAAATTAAAGGATTCAGTGAAGTCTGAATGTTTTTTGAACTTCAACCTGTTAAGCAATGTTGATGCCAATAACCTGTACCGATGCCCTTTCTCCAAAAGCAATTGCTAAGCTTTGTAAGAATCCAGTTGGTAAAATATGGATGTTTCTGCTTTGTCTGCAAAGTATAATTTATTATCTTGCCAAAGAAAGATTTATTGTTCTGAATAACAATACAAAGTTCATATTCTCCCCAGTAAATCCAAAGAGTCAGGGATTAAAATTAAGCTATGAATAGAATCTGGAAAAATCTCACCAATATTATGTCGTGCCAATGAAACTGGTCCAATATACTAACCTATGGTGATAAATGTAAGAAAGTGTTTTGTGGGGAAGTAGAAGCTGTGGGCATGTACTGCAGCAAGGGGGACATGAGGAAACTTTCTAGAGTGATGAAAATGACATATCTTGCTTTGTATGGTGGTTACAGAGGCATACATAACTGTCAAAATTCATTGGCCTGTAAACCTAAGATGTGTGCATTTTATTGAATGGAAATTGCAACTCAATAGAAAGAGATCTGGAAAAGGATTATTCAGGAAACTTGCTTTTTCTCTACAAAATAAATTCGCTAAAAACTTCCAATTGATAAAGAAATGATGGGTACTATAACTTCCAGAATGACAGTTTAAGGAACTTCATGACCTTCTCTCCAGAAAAATAACTATGATTGGTAAAAAGTATGAACTATTCCAATCATTTAAAGGTCCTGAAAGTTGTTATGAATACATAAGGCAAATGCACAAACATTTATTCGGGGACGTCTACTGAGTCACTTTAAGAAGAGTGAGAGCCTGTGGTAGGCATCTGAGCAAGCCTTATCTCTAGCTCTCTCCTCAGCTCAGTGTAACAGAAGCTCTACTCTAGGTGGGTGCAATCAAGAACACACAGCTCTCTCTACCTCCCAGCACCCAATTTATGGCTAGAGTATATCTCTAAGAATGGTAGACCATCAGCATTTCTCATACGCCCCCACCCCACAGTGCCATTGTAGAAGCTCTGTTCCAGGGCAGAGCAGCTGAAATGTCTGGGGCTTTTTTCCTCCACTCATGTCCCACTGTAAGGTGGAAGTGTCACAGATGTAGCAGGTTGGGGATATTGGGCCCTAATCACCCTTGACCCAGCTCAGTTGGAGGACCGATGTTCCACTGTAAGAGAAGCAAGTTGAGAAGACCAGGATCTATCTCCCTTTCCCCCATGCCTCACTTTTAAAGCAGGGTCATAATGCCACAAGAAGTGGGCCATTGTGTCCACCCCCAATTCCATAGTAATGGCTCAGAGATATTGCCAAGGAGAGAGAGGCAGGAGCCTCTTTTAAGCCTCTCTTAACATCAGAGAGCTCAGCAGTTGTTCCTGAGAGAATAACTGATATCATTTGGAACAGAGCATGGGGAAGTTTGAGCTGTAGGGCGTTGTCGAAAACAAAGGAGATATTGGTGGTAAGCATTTAAGAGGAGTTTGATAAGAGGTTGCTTCATGAGAGCAAAAAGCTAAAGCATAGACTGGCTAGACACTTTGTAGAAAGAACCAGGGAAAGAGACAGCTAAGAAGAGCTCTGCTTGGATCAGAAAAATCCTTGAAGACTGGCCTGAAAGATTATCCCTGCGAAAGGGTCAGAATTTAATTGGATCCGACTTTAAAGCAATGAATACCCTAGTAAACTATTAAAAACAATAGAGCAATCAGCTAGCAATTAGTGGAGTTAAACAGCTGTGTGTGTGCTACCAACTGAAGGAAGTAGCTTAACTAAGAGATCAAGGAAATAGAGAAAGAGGAACCTCCTAAAACCATTGTCATCCCAAGATGATTACATGGACCCCAAGGCTGAGCCCTCTGAGGAATGACATCAGAGGCTGCATGCTAAGAGTGGGAAATAGACTTTACTGAAATAGTTTACTGAAATCACTAAGGAAATCTCAAGCAAACAATAGGGTGAAGGGTATCATTATCCAGATTTGCTACAATATAGTATCTAAACTGTCCAGTTTTCAACAGAAGATTATGAGACATACAAAGAAGCACGAAAGTATGACCCATAGGAAAGGAAATAGAGCAGGCAATAGAAGTTGCCTTTGAGAGGTCCCAGATGTCATATTTGACAAGGACTTCACAGTAGTCATTTTAACTATGTTCAAAACACTAAAGGAAAGATGCTTAAAAAAGTAATGGAAAGACTGAAAACAATGTCTCAAAAAATAGAGAATATCAGTAAAGAGACAGAAATTATATAAAAAGAGTTGAAAAGTACAATAATCCAAATGAATCCAAAAATCTAGAGTTGAAAAGTACAATAATCCAAATGAAAAATTCACTGGAGGAGCGCAACAGTAGATATAAGCTCAAAGAAGAAAGATTCAGCGAACTTGAAGATAGAATAGTGGAGATAATATAATCAGAAGAAAATAGAGGGAAAAAGATTGAACAAAAATGAACAGAGCTGTGTAGAAACATGCCTATACTCAAAGCACCAGAAGGAGAATAGAGAGTGAAATTACAGAAAACATACAAAGAAATAAATGTTGAGAGCTTCTCAAATTTTACGAAAAAAATTATTTCAAACCACAGTAAGATACTACTTTATACCCACTAGGATGTCTATAATATTTTTTTTTAAAAAGGAAAATAAAATTGGCAAGGATGTGAAGAATAGAAATTTAAAATAGTGCAGCTGCTGTGGGAAACACTTTGGTGATTCCTCAATATGTTTACCATAGAATTGTCATATGACCTAGCAATTTTGCTTCTAAAGAACTGAAAACAGGTGTTCAAAAATGACTTATATATGAATAGTTATAGAAGCACTATTCACAATAGTGGAAACAACCCAAATGTTCATCAACTGATGAATGGATGAACAAAGGCAATCTTTCATACAATTCAGACACGAAAAAATGAAATGAGGTACTCATAGAGGTTACTACGTGGATGAACCTTGAAAACTTTATGCTAAGTAAAAGATTCCAGATGCAGAAGGCCACATAATTGTAATATTCCATTTATAGAAAATATCCAGAATATGCAGATCCATGGAGTCAGAAAGCAGATTAGCATTTGCCAGGGGTGGCGTGAAGGGGAGACTGCTTAGTGGTATGGAAGTTTCCTTTTTGGGAGGAGAGAAATGTTTTGAAACTACATAGTGGTGAATGTTGTACAACTGTGAATATGCTAAATGTCCACTTTAAAATGGTTAAAGGGGTGAATTTTATGTTCTGATCATTTTATCACAATAAAAATATCCCAAACTCCACAAATTCAAGAAACTCAATGAACTCCAAGTAAGATAAACACAAAGGGATTCACGCCCAGAAACATCATAATAAAGTGGGATAAACACAGATCAACACTCAGGCACATCAAAATAAAAATACAGAAAGACAAAAAAAAAAAAAAGAGAAGAGTAAATCTTAAAACCAGCAAAAGAAAAAGGTACTTGTCATTTACAGGGGAACTGCAATAAGATTGAGTTAACTTAGAACAGAGTTCAGAAGCTAATGGGATGATATTAAAAGAGCTGAAAGAAAAAATAGACTGTCAACTAAGAATCTTATATCCAGCAAAGCAATTTTTCAAAAATGAATGTGAGATGTCGGAGACCCGGGTTTGATGCCGGTATCTTGCCCATGCAAAAAAAAAAAGTGAGGGCGGTGCGATGTGACTCAGCAGCAGAATTCTTGTCTGCCATCCCAGAGACCCAGGTTCGATTCCCGGTGCCTGCCCATGTAAAAACAGACAAGCAAACAAACAAATGTGAAATAAAGACATTACTTGTTAAACAAAATTAGAGAGTATTCGTTGCTAGCAGATTTTCCATACAAAAAATATTGAAGGAAGTTCTTCAGGTTGAAAGCAAGTGACACCATTCAGTTCATTTGAATCTACAAACACACCCACAAACACAGTGCAGATTGAGGTAATTATAAAATCCAATATAATGGCATATTTCTTCTTTTTCCCCTTAATTGATTTAGAAAGAAAATTGCATAAAACTGTATGGATATAATTGTATTTGGGGGCTATAACATATAGGCAATTTCTTCAAGATCATTTAGGTAATAACTCTATTCAAACCAATGTTTGTCTCCATCCAACGACTGTGTTCTTTCTACAATCTCAGTGATTTTTCAATCTGCACTTTGAAAAATCTTCACAGATCCAGAGAATTCCTCAGGGCTCCTGATAGATCTAGAAAGGAACGGTGGAGGAGCTGCCCAGAGCAGTTAAAATATTGTGGACTTATGACAGCAGGGGGCAGGAGAGCGCTTCTGACAAAAATAACGAGGCCTCGAATGCAAAGGATGTGAGAATATAGCCAGAAACAATGGAACAGGCGGTCAGCTAAGAGCTGGAATTATGAATCACATATGCTGAGCGATGAGAAACTGAGGGCCTGAGACGTGGGACTCTCTAGCAATGATGAGCATACAAAGAAGGGATCGGTGTGGATAACTTAGAAATCTTGAGGCTTTCAGAGAATCTTCCCTCCTCAATTTGAAACACTGCATTAGAAAGGATCTAGGTTCAGTCTCTATAGTTTTGCCACTCATGAGTAGAGCAGCATGGGACAACACTGGGCCTCAGTTTCCACAGTTACAAGGAAGACAGCACAAAAGGTTCTTCCAGAGCCAGCTTTTTATGATTCTCCCAGACCTGGCCACCCCACTGGCCCATTCGTGACCCTCATTTTTCTTTTTAAACTTTATATTATACAATAAAACATACATACAAAGCAAAGAAAGAAAAAGCACTAATTTTCAAAGCACTCTTCAACAAGTATTGACAGAACAGATCCCAGATCTGGGCTACCATTCCATCATCTCAGATTTTTCCTTCTATCTGCTCTAGAAAACTGAAGGCTAGAGGGAATATATATATATATATATAATCAACACAGTCAACTTTTTTGTGAAAAATAGTATGTACACAAAAAATCAATAACTTTCAAAGCACATTGCAACAATTAGTTGTAGAATGGATTTCAGAGATTGGTATGCATTACAATTCCACAATTTTACATTTTTACTTCTAGCTGCTCTAAGATGCTGGGGACTAAAAGAAATAATATAATGATTCAGCAACCATTCTCATTTGTTAATGTTAAACCCTACCTTCTCTGCATAGCTCCACCATCACCTTTGATCTTTCTCTCACTGTTTAGGGTTACTTGGGGTACTTTAGGGCTACTTTATCATGTTGGAAGGGGCTGTCAGTAATATGGGATGGGGCATAGAACCAGATGATGTTCTGAAGAGGCTGGTCCCTCTGCATTTCAGGGCTTATCTGGTCTAGGGACTCATCTGGAGGTTGTAGTTTTCTGGAAAGTTACCCTAGTGCATGGAACCTTTGTAGTATCTTATATATTGCCCTAGGTGTTCTTCAGGATTAGCTGGAATGGTTTTGGTTGGGTTTTGGCAAGCTATGATAGGTAGCAGCGTCTAACTGAAGCTTGTGTAAGAGTGACCTCCAGACTAGCCTCCCAACTCTATTTGAACTACCTCTGCACTGATACTTCATTTGTTACATTTGTTTTCCCCCTTTTGGTCGGGATGGCATTTTGTTGAGCCCACGGTGCCAGGGCCAAGCTCATCCCTGGGAGTCATCTCCCACACCGCCAGAAAATGACTCTCACTCTTGAATACTGTTCTGGCTTTATCCATGCTCACCTGATTTGGGGGATTTTGTTTCCTCGTCTCAGTCTCAGTCTCACTGTTTTCTCTGGCTAGCTTACTGGTCCTCACTTGCTGCACATCACAGATGGTTTATCCTTGACTTTTGATTTGCATGTGTCTCCTTCTATGTTCCCTGGCCCAGTCCCATCTCTATAGTGATTCAGCCTTGTTCTCTCCACCATTCTCATTGCCTCCTTCCGAATCCAAACAAAATTTACAGAATATAGGTATGTAGACTCCAGAAAGGACAATATAGGAAAAAGACTTTGAACTATAGGCATATAAAATAGTGAAGAATATAAATAAACACATTACAGGAAATCTTTTAGTTAACATAAATATATCATACAAATCAACAGAAGAAGACATTAAGGATTCTGGTTACTTTACACCAGTTGAAAACATCTGGATTTAGTTGAAAGCATAAAAGTAAGAATTGTTATGTAACTTATATTATTTTGGATTTAATTATAAAAGATGCAATTAACTTATTAACTCTTATGTTCAATATTAGATGTTGCAATGCATACTCTTATCTTCAAAAATAGCAAAATGCTCTATGCATTAATGAAAATGTGTATAATTTGAATTTACTGGAAAGCCACTGATAATGAGGTTGTGACAAAATCATTATCACTGGCATTTTCTGCAACAAACATAGAATATGAAGGTGAAGATGATACAACAACTCTTAAAACATTGAACCTTGTCTCTTCTTTGCTCTTAGTATAGTTTTGCTGACTAAATTTCTCTTTCAGTTGTGCTAGAGCCTCTCATGCTCAGTAATAAATGACTTTAGTTCTATGAAAATGTTGACATTTTCATAACATGAGATTCTTTGGTACAGAATCATTTTTGGTCATTTGTCATGACCTCTGCATTTGTGGATGGGCCACTATGACATCCCCAAGTGGTGATTTGTAACCACAGCATTACAAAATCCCCCAGCACTGCAGGTACAGAGACTTTTGCAATGAAAGGAATTATGTGGTTTCTAAAAGTGGATGACTACTACTAAAAATGCCCTCTTAAAACACTTTGTGGAGTGCAAGGGTGGTTCAGTGGAAGAAGGCCCGCCTTCCATGCGGGAGACCTGGGTTCGATTCTCAGACCACACACCCACCCTTTGTGATTAGATGATTTCTAGAGTGTCTTTGACTGGACCCTGACAGCTCTGGTGTGACAGTCCCTGCTTCAATTTCTTTGTGTTCACTCTTGGTTTCCGGAAGCTCCTGAAGCCAAGATTGTCCAGTAGAAAGAACCTGGACTTTGGAGTTGGAAAGAACTGAACTTGAATATGTGCTGTATCACTTACTATCTGTTTTGATAGGAAATCTTCCTAATCTTTCAGAGCCTCTCTTTCCTTATCTGTAAAATGGGGATAATACCTTACATCCTGCCTGCTTCAGAGATGCCAAAAAGTCTAATCCACTCTCCCAACATTGTTGCTAAGTAAGATGACGAAGATTTTCATCGCCTCTGCTGTCGCAGAGTTGGTGTGAGGTGGTTTGCTTAGGAATACCATGCTGGTGTTTATTCCAATGGTGATCGTGTAAATTGGAGGCCAGCTTCTGAAGTTATCGGAAATGAACCTTATGATGTGATTTCTAAAGATGGACTACCATAATTTATTTTTACCTTGGTTTCCATAATCAGTAGTTGATAAGCTTTGTGCTTGCCCAACAATTTCATAGAAAACTGAAGGGGCTGGTAATCATGTCCATAGTCTGCTTTGTGAGTTCTAGGAGCAAGTTGTGACTAAAAATTTCCTATTTGTGCAAAATGCACTGCTGAATAAAATTTCTAAGGAAGCTTTTACAGTTAGGTAAAATTTTATATTAAATCTAATAAAAAATATCCACGGATGCATACCCAAATGCACACATATATAGCAATTTTTGCTAAACTGATATCATTAAAAGACTCTGATAACAGTCTGTGCAGCCCCTCAGATCCCCATGAAGCATTTCTGGCTCTCTAGTAGCTGTTAATCAAAATCCGTTTGCAGTTTCATGCTTGCTGTTGGAGGTATTCCACACTTGGACAAGATTTAAATTTACATAAAGGTGCAATGAATCTGGAACTGGCATTAAAATGTTATTAAGATGACAAGTTATGATCAGTGCCTTCTTGGATGGGGTTGGTGATGGCGGTCTACCATTTATTAATCTTAACAGAAGTCTTGCCTGGTTGCTCATTAATCATATCCTTTTTATGAAGATGTCTTTTAAGATATAAAGAACCCAGAAAAAAAAGAATCCATTTTTCTGTAGCACATTGTCTGAATGTCTCAATCTGGGGTTGTTCAGAGTGACTTGGCACTCTGCCTAAGGTTTTGTTCTTCTGGTTTGTCCGCTCTTCAATTACTCTCTGATGGCATTTCCCCTGATTTTATGAATTTCCTAACAGTTGAGAGCATTATGATTCTTACATCCCTGGTTTAGGGCTACAGAGTGTGTTCAGGTGTGGTGTTCTGGAATTCAAAGAGCTATGGCTGAAATACAAATTAGTCCCATTTGAACATACATGTAAACTTATTGAATGGTTGGCAAATTGCACTATACACATAACTTTCTATAAAAATAAACAGAACAAAAAAAGAAAAAATAAACATAAACATTCATATAAATATAATTACATGTAGAATAGAAATATTTTTCCTTCTGACTTTGTTTTGTTCCTTAGATATTCATTCATCTGACATGTGCTTGCATTTATTAATGAGCAAGTTACAGCAGTTTCCAAATATTTTAAAATTTCAGAAAAAATTAAAAATTAATAGAATATTTCAAAATTAAGATTGAGAATATTGCCTTCGCCTTCCTTTGAGGAATGGTAAAAATACAACCATCATTTTGTTTTAGTGACGGGAATCTTCAATTCAGGTGCCATAGTGTGAGTATAAAACCTCTATTTTCCTAGTTGAAGAGCTTATGTGACTAATGGGTCCCTCCTGTTTTAGGGTACAAAAGGCAGCTTAGGTTTAGGACTGGATGGAGGTAAAGTCTAATTAAAAGAAGCGTTTATCATTCCAGCTACTTTGGAGGTGAGTGGATGTAGAGATGGACACCTTAAGCAAAATGTATCTTAGTATTTTTAACTGAATAATAAAATAAATAAATATTAGTAAGAAATAAGTAAATAAATCATAGCAGAAATTATTTATGGCAGAATTTATGTATATAGCTGAATAACCCATAAGCAAAAATTTTAAATGATTAAAGAAAACACATTAAACTTAAATTTCAACACGTTTAAGTGGAAGGACTATTAGATTCCAGTACCTAGTAAAAGTGCTTGATATAGAAGAGGCACTCCAGTCAATTTTCAATGAACCAAAATACATGAACTTGATAACATAAACGTATGTCACCACATCATAATGACATCCCTCAGTGGTGCCTGTCTTTTAGAAAATGAAATGTACCTTCAGATACCCATTTATTCATACTCACACAAACCAACTTTCATAATTTAAACATCATTTAAGCAACCAAGCCAACTTGGTTGTGCTGCTGTGTTGTGAAATAGAGCCCTCATACTCTAGAGGAGTCCAGGCACCTCTGCTGGAGAGAAAGGCCTCATGGAAGGGACAAGAGGGAAGAGGAATCATGTGGAAAGAGAGAAGGGACATGTGCAGGACAATTGGGCTGGCGCTAGCCAACCTCCCCACTGCATGCAGCCTCACGAGTGGTCCCAAACAATGCACAGGAGCTCATAGAATCATGAGAAATAATACCTTATGACTGCTTGTGTTCACAATATTTTGGGATAATTTGTTATACAGAAAATAGATTTTTAAATTGATGTATTCATTTCTTCACCCCAAAATATTCTTTGAGAATCTACTTTATAGAGCTTAACTCTAGTTCTAACTCTGAGCCCTTTTCACCAAGGACTTCCTTCACAGGGACAGTCAAATGTATCTAGTTCTTTTCTTCTCTGTTTTTTCACTCTATCGGAATTTTGGTCACTTCATCTTAGATTTAGGGTCTTTAGCTGAAAATTCCCAAAATCTAAGTTGTGAGCCTTGTGACATATTGATATCTACAGCTGTTCTGAACTTTTAAGTGCTGAGCAGTTGTAAGTCCATTATTGCTAGATTCTGTGTATCAAACTTGTTTGTTACATTAACTCTTCTTTTTTAGTGTCAAGTATTTTTGTACCTTTTTCTTTTAGAACATATATTCTCATCATTTCTACTTCCTGTCCTCTTAAGGAGGTATGATACAGAAAGTTCAGAAATATACAAATATTCTGTAAAGAAAATCATGAGAATACTGATCCATGTTAATGAGCACACGTTAATTCTCTGTTCATTGTTACCATGATTTTATTCATTGTATAATACACTGACAGTTTTATAAGTGGAGGAATTGGTAAGTTTATCATGGATCTAAAATCTGTTTAAGTTAAATATTCATTCTTGTGCATTTGCACATAAACACATCAAAACAAACAAGTGGAATATCCAAAGGAAAATCATATTAATCTAGTAGATATGTTTCTAAAATTGCTAAATTCATTTTTGGCAGGATTGTTAAGTCCATCACGATTTATAATGCACTAGTGTCCCCAAAAGTGCTCTATAAATACTTTATAAAATTTCTTCTTAAAGTATTTGCATGTTGAAATACACAAATTATTTATATGTCTTTGTATGTGGTCATTTTTTGTCAGTAAATACAGTGATGTAAAGGATACTATAACTAGAAAAAAAATCTGATATTTTACTAAAAGCAGAGACTCAGCCTGCTGAGATTCTATCAAGTTTTCAGTATGATATAGGCATTTTCCCCCAATCTATAACAATAATTATCAATAGGCAAATGTTGAATTTGAGTTTGTTCTGAGGTATCTTAAAAATCACTAGCACTTTAAATAGTGTTGGGTTTTTTCCATTGATCGCAAACATTTTTCTCCATATGGAATTCAATAAGAATATCCACAACCTAAATGAGACTGGAGAAGAGTGAGCTTTATCATTCAAAATAATCATAAACAATACTTCCAGACTGTTTTATATTTAAATGATTTAAAAATAAAATGTTTATGCATAATAAAACCATTTAGAAACTTTATAAGTTGTTCAAGGTCTATACTCCATAAAGCATATCATTTAAATAATGGCTATATTAGAGGATTTCAGGAGTGATAGTTTGAGGAAAGCTATGTATTTATGTTCAACAACAATTTGTCAAAACCTTGTCTTAATCTAACCACCATATATAGTATCAGAGATACAGAAATGGAACAATATGTGCGGAAGGAACAATATCAGACATATAACAGTGGTAAGAAAGGGAAAAAATAATGCAATTGACCAGAGGACGGAAATATTGCTTTTTATCGAAGACAACAAGAACTTGATTCATAGTTTAACTTGACAATGCTGGAGTGCAGGCATTTTTGTCAAGTCGTCAGTTTAAGGTAATTGGAGCACTGACAATTTTATGAAAGTAGTATATACACCTCAATTTACTTAATTTTTTTTCTAATTTAATTAGTTTTTTCAATAGTGTCTATTGGGTTCTTTTCCAGACACCAGGCAACTAAGGATGTGATAACGGGTGAGAGGGTATGGTCTACTCATACTTCCATTTGTTAGTGATTTATATTTAAATATATGATATAGCCTGGTTGTAATACCTAAATACCTGAAAATTCTACAGCACATCCTTCTTCACTATCGCTTCTTCCAGAACAATTTATGCAGTAGAACTTCATGTAACAAATAAAAAAAAAAATATTTTACATGTGGTGGATTGTACCATATACCCTGGAGTGTTTTCTGCTCTCCATGTTGTTTCAGAAGCACTCAGGAAATGCTTGATTGCTTTTTTTTCTGAAATTGATATGCCTACTACCCAGTACAAAGAGGGAATTCATCTGCTGGAGTTAGTACTGACAGTTTGTGGCTGATAGGATGGGAATCTTATTCTTATATTTCCTCAACAAACAAACTAAAATATCGAATGCAAAACAAAATATCAGGGGTCTTTGGTTTTCACTTAGCTTCAATTAACTTTCTTGGATTAATGATACATTAATTAGAAACATGGAATCCCTTCGATAGCTAACTTAATTAACTTACCTGCTATACTGGATTCTCTCATAAATTTTTTTCAACTGCTAATTTCTTTACTCATTAAGAAGGATTGTGGAACAAGATTTAAAGCAACACATTCTCTTTCTTTGACTGTGTCTCATCTTTTTTTAATGAAGGAATTAAAGATAGAATATTAAAATGGTAAAGTGCTTTGTATTGTTGATTCAGGGAGGTGGAGATCCCTATGCATAAGAAACTGATCAACCAGCTATGATAGAGGAATTGGAACCAAATTAAGCATCCTGCAATAAACACTCATAAAACTTGACAAAACCTGGCAACAGTTTTCAGGTGGTGGGTAATAGGCAGTGTTAGATTATGATCTCCAAAAAAAAGGAACTTCACAAAGCAAGGCCAACAGTCACTCCAGCTCTCTGCTTAAGGACAACTTCCTCTTTTCTATGGCACAGGGAGCTGGTGTCCAAAAACAACATAGCACGATGGTCCTGAAGAGCTGAAGAGACAGAATTCTGGGAAACTGGAGCAGTTAGAGTCTGTGGAAACAGGGCACCAGTGATCAAAGAGCTGTGTCTGTGAATGTTGCAGGGAGTGCAGGACTCCTATGGAAGTTCATTTGCACATGCGTGATTGCAGACTGCAGAGCACATATACAGGCTCAGACTGTACAAGGCTTACCAAAGAGCAATTGCTACAGGGTTAAGAGCTCAGGGAGAGAGTCCTAAGGTTGCGCAGTGCTGTGCACACTGTAATTTTGACTCAGCCAGAGTGGAGAGACCATTATTAACCCTAGAAATCCAGTGGAGAAACAAATAAAGCAGTGACATGGGAGTTAAGCCTACTCTTTAGAACAATGCCTATTCTAGACACTCCTTTAAGAAGCTTAAATCAAAACTATGACAAAGTTACAGGGGAGTCAGAATTTGGAGTTTGTGTTCCATGATACAAAAGAGTTTGGACATATCTTGGGCTTGCCATAGTTCTACCCTAACAGAGCATAAAACCAAGCCTACACAAACTCAACAAGCCACTATGCTGCCCATAAGAATAAAAATAAAGTCTCTTTGAGGGAAAATTAAAGTATCCAGAGTCTTTACAATTTATCACTCACTACATCCATTAAACATTTTAAAATAGATATTCAAAGACTCTGGAAAATGTGATTGTCAGGCAAGAACAAAAGAAGTCTATCAAAACAGATTTATATGACCCAGCTTTTGAAATAAGCAAATGAGAACTTTAAAACAAGTATTATAAATATGTTCAGTGATTTCAAGAAAAAATGGTCATAGAATGAATAGATGAATCTTAGACGAGCAATGGAACTGCAAAAGAAGACTAAATAGAAAATCAATAATTGAAACTGTAAAACTGACATGAAAAAAAGATACTGGACAAGTTTAATAGGAGATAGGAGGTAGAAGATTAAATAATCAGTGAATTTGAAGACAAAACAAGGGAAATTTTCTAGTGTGAGATAAGAGAGAAAATGGATTGAATAACAACTAACATAGGCTTTGGGAGTATTGAAATATCAAATGGCATAATATATGAGTAATTAGAATCTCAGAGGGAGAAGAGACAGAAACCAACTTAGGAAAATGTCTGAAGTAATAGTTCTCTTATTTCCATTATTTGGCAAAAATTTCAATCTACAGATCCAATATTATTAATTCCCAAGCAAGACGAATATGAAGAAAACCTAGATTAATCATAGAAAACTGCTGATGACTTGCGATAACTTTACTGAGTTCTTATCAGAGGCAATGGAAGTTCGAGGACAAAATCATTCTTCTTTTAAAAAAATATTTTTATTGAGAAATCTTCACACACATATAGTCCATCCACAGTATACAATCAGTGGCTCACAATATCACATAGTTGTGTATTCATCACCATGATCATTTTTAGAACATTTGCATCACTCCAGAAAAAGAAAAAGAATACATTCCATACCCCTTCCCCCACTCTCTCATTGACCACTAATATTTCAATCTACTCCTATTGTTTTTATACCCCTTATTTCACCTATTACTTATCTGCTTATTTTTTCCTTATTATTATTATTATTTTTTTACTTATTGGCCCATACCCTAGATAAAAGGAGCATCAGACACAAGGTTTTCACAATCACATGGTCACATTTTAAAAGCTATATAGTTATAAAGTCATCTTCAAGAATCTAGGCTGCTGGAACACAACAGTTTCAGGTACTTTCCTCTAGCCACTCCAATACACCATCAAGTAAAAAGGGATATCTATATAATGCATAAGAATAACCTCCAGGATAGCCTCTAGTCTCTGTTTGAAATCTCTCAGCCACTGACACTTTATTTTGTCTCATTTCTCTCTTCCCCCTTTCGGTCAATGAGGTTTTTTTCAATCCCGTGATGCTGGGCTGTGGCTCATTCCTGGAGTCCTGTGCCATATTGCCAGGGAGATTTATACCCCTGAGAATCATGTCCTGCATAGTGGAGAGAGCAGTGAGTTCACTGGCCGAGTTGGCTTAGTAAGAAGGGTCACATCTGAGCAACAAAAAACTTTCTCTGGGGGTGATTCTTAAGTATAATTATAAATAGGCCTAACTTCTCCTTTGCAGGAATAAATTTCATAGGGTCAAACCTCAAGATCAAGGGCTCAGCCTATTAAATTGGTTGTCCCCACTTCATGCAAGAATATCAGAAATTCTCCAAATGGGGAAGTTGAATATCTCTTCCTTTCTCTCCATTCCCCAAGAGAACTTTGCAAATATTTTTTTTATTCTTTGTCCAAATTACTCTGGAATATGTAGGGGCATCACACTAACGTGTACAAACTAACACGATCTCATGCCCTAGTCAAGATTGCGTGTAATTATGGTCAGAACCATTCTTAAAGTGCTGAAATGTTAACTCCAAATTCTATATCCATCAGAACATGTTCTTCAAAACCAAGAGTATAGTAAATACATTTTCAGATCAATGAAAGATGAGATAATTCAGTATAAGAAATACTTAATGCTGTTATTAAGATTGAAAGTAAGTGGTACTGCACAGAAACTCAGATCTACAGGAAAGAATAAAAAGAACCCAATATAGTAAATAAGTAAGTAAATATAAAACACTCATTATTTTTTTCATAATTTGTTTGAAAGTCAGGTGATTGCTTGAAATCAAAATAATTTAACATTTTAAATTGGAGTTTATGCCATATATAGAAGTATAACAAAAATAATGTAAAGTGCTAGGACAGGTAATTGGAATCATACTCTTTTCAGATGATTACATCTTGAGGTGTGAAGGATGAAATGACCATTGAGAAATATGACATGTGAATTGGTGAAATGCAGATTATAAAAATTTGATAAAAAATTAAAATGTAATACTAAGGAATATACTATTATCCCCAAAGAAGAAATGAAATAAGACACAGAGGAACAAAAACAGAAGGAACATGGAAAATATATACCAAGATGGTAGACATACACCCAATCAGATCAATGCATGCACCAAATGCAAATGGTCATGCACCTAATTAAAAGAAGTTATCAGGCTGGATAAAAAAGAAGATCCAAATATATCTTGTCTTTAAATATCAAGTCATATATAGGTTGAAACTGAAAGTAGATAAAAGCATATAGCATGTAGACTGTACATTTGAGTAAACTAGGATGGCTATATTTCTATCAGATAAAGTAGATTTTAAGACAAAGAGAATAAAAGGGACAATTTGTTAAGCAAACATAACAATTGTAAATGCACTGTAATAACAGAACTTCAGAACGTATCAATAAAAAACGTACAGAACTAAAAGGAAAATTTGAATAAAATGTAACATAACTCAACAAAGTTGATTTTTATACTAGAATCATATCAGAATTATGAGTGAAAATGCTAACAACATTATCTTATGCGAAACTAAGGGCCTCCTTTTTTGAAGGTCTTTCTAAGAATTAAATTAAAAATATGTAATGTTTATGAGAAAACTCTGATACATAATCCCTGTGTGGTGCTTCAACTTTTCTGTGTGACCTGCTGTGACATTATCAGGGTTGGTATTTGGGAGGTTCTGATGCTGAGTACTTCTACCCAGAGGTCGTAAAGTTACACGGAATAAAGATTTTCTTAAGCACTTCTGGGCATGTTGCTTCACTTAGCAGATTTATTTATTGGTTTTGTTTACTAAATTCTATTTAAATCTAACAAAATTACTTCTGAATATGTACATCCTGGGTAAACACATTTTTCTCAGAAGATCATAGGGCAGTAAATAAGCTGACAGTGGACTTGCTTAACTAGACTTGCTGGTAAGAGCTGTGGTTCAGAGACACAATGCACATTCAGACAGAGGAAATTAGAAAACAAAATAACTCTTAGTGCACATAAAATATTTTCCAAATTGATTAAGTAGGATTTTTGTTTGGGTTTGGTTGAAGGTCAGGTACATAAAGATGGGGAACCAGAAGGTATAACACATGAAACAGGATAGTTTATACCCTACAGGCCCTGGAGGGGGAGGGGGACACCAGGAGGGGCTGCCAGGAAGCCAGGGGTGGGGGCCATTGCTGAGTCAGCTGGCGTGGAGCACACAAGCTGGTAGAAAGGGACCCATGACTCGTGCCTTTATTGTGGCCCAGGGTTGCAGTTAGTAAGTTTCCCAGGGGAGTAAAGGATTAGTTAGTTTAAAGCAAACTCAGGAAAAGGAAAAGGGAAGGTCTGAGGGTGGGGGTGCTGTTTAGCTCATAATTTGGGACCAATTGTGGGTCTTGAGTGAGGCATGTGATTGGTGAGGGGCATGTGGGTGGTAAAGGTTGGGTAGAGGTAATTGGTCTACACTGAGTCCTGGGTGTAGAACTGGGTTAATGACGAGAACAAAGGTGAGGAAGCCCTGGCAAAAATGGATGCCTGCTGAGGCAGCACAAACATAATGAAAGCTCAGACAAAATACTTTTAGAACATACTATTGTTGTTATGTCATGCATGGACATTTTATTGCTTGAATTTGGGTTTCATTATTGCTGAATATTGAATAGTGTTTATGTCTTAAAATATGCATGACACTTTTATTTTATTTTATTTTATTTATTTATTTATTTATTTATTTACATGGGCAGGCACCAGAAATCGAACCCAGGTCCTCTGGCATGGCAAGCAAGCATTCTTGCCTGGTGAGCCACTGCGGCCTGCCCAATTTGATTTGATTTAAAAGTTAGAAGAATGACTATGTCTGAGATTATGTTCCTTTTGGGGCTCCTCTTCAACCATGGCCTCTAGGCACTTAATTTGATGGTGCAAATAATGGTGAGTTGTGAATGAGTCTCTACTCAGTCTCACTGGTGATTTGAAGCACATCTATAATACTGACACATGCATGGCATTCCTGCTGCTAAATAATGACATGGCTTATATACAGTCAAAATTATATTCTAATCACTTTTTGTTTACTTTATTATGGGATTCCCTGATATTCCTGATGTGTAACAGAATTTGTGAGAATATCCAAGAATCAGTAACTTCTAATTGCTCTTTCAGGTTAATCATAATTTACCTAGATTTGCAACCACCCCACTGAAATTCATGCTATTGATAAACCTGATGCAATTTTCAAAACCAAATCACAAGAGGAACTTTAAGCAGCTACAAGACTTTTAAACATTGGGGTAAATTGCTCCTTTGCCAAAGGTGTGTATGTGTGCAGTGCTCAATGTGTGTGCTTAAATTCACGTTTGATTTTTCGTGGAATATCTCTATTTTAGAAGAGTGTCTTGTAACAATATGATAGGAGTTAATGATGAAAAGCTATCCTCTCTACTTACATTACAAATTATTTAAAGGGATGACAATGGAGATGCCTGATAAAAGCCCAGTATTTAGAGTGTGTTGATGATGACCAGTTGTAAAAGAACCAAAAGAATATAAAATAACCTGTTGGTTTTTACCATGGGAAATCTAGGAGTAAGACTGGGAGGTAAGATATATTGTTCTAATGCAGGATACAATTTAAGAAAGTAAACACTTTCCTTCTCTTCCTTGTGGAAAAAGATAGGCTAGCAGTATTGGTTCCCTCTCCTAAAGTTGAGGGAATGGGGTGGGAAGACAACTGTTCATAAAATCTGTGTGCATATGAGAAAGGGAGACTGAGATCTTTCCTCTTGCTGCATTTCTTCACATTCTGAAACTAGAGAAAGAGCATTGGGGAAAAATACCAGCATAGCAGATATGGTGTTAGTCCAGGTGGAGAGGACATAGAGACTATCTTTCAAATTTCTGATCTCTTAACTATGGAAGATATATTTCACCCATGCCCTTAGACACCAGTGTTGGACCATAAAAGTTAAATGAGATGGGAGCAGAGGGATTGCTGGGCCACCACAGCACATAATGCAAGGAGGTGCACATACCAAAGTTGCAATTTTTGCTGGTTTTTGAATCTATTATATACCCCAGAAAAGCCATGCTTTAATCCACCCAATATTGGGGAGTAGCCATTTCTTTTAATCTTAATTCAATATTATGGGGTGGAAAATTTTGGTTAGAAAGCCAAGGGAAGCTAAGAGATGCAATCCTGCCCTGGAGAAGCAAAATGAGGAACCCCCACAGGAACAAAGGCTAAAAGCAATGAAGCCCAGGAGCAAGGAACCAGCAGATACCAGAGATATGACTACCAGCCAATAGAGGTCTTCCTAACCCATTGGTCTACTTTGAATTCAGGTACCTTTCTCTGGATGCCTTAGTTTGGACATTTTTATAGGCTTAGAACTGTAAACTTGTAGCTTATTAAATTCCCCTTTTAAAAGCCATTCCATTTGCAGCTTACAAACTAAAACATAGCTAATCTGGATGACATTAAGCCTTGTTTGTGATTAAGTGCTACTAAGTCTAGCTCAAGGGTGACAATCAATATAATGAGAGAAACAAATTTCTCATGGCACTCATATAAATAGGTGTTTTCCTTACCTCTGTTCTTACTCCAACTCTAGGGTCTAAGGCCAATTACAACACACCTTTACATCAAGCCAGTGAGGCTTAGCCCACATGGAGTGAGCCTGAAGTTTTAAACAGATACATTATAAATTGAAAAACTATACTGAAATATAAACTTTAACAGCTAATATAGTTCTATTTTAATAACAGGAAGACCTGAACCTTAATGGAATTGGCCTGAGTTGTTACTGAGGAAACTGTCTACCTAGTGGGAAAGGAAGGTTCAACAACAGTGTCTAGTAAATATTTATAGTGCAATGCTAAAAATGCAGAATTACAAGCATGCTAAAGCAAAAAGGATATCCAGATAAGAGAAAAGTTAAATTGGGTTGGGGACTTGTGGAAGGTCTTCTAAGCAAGGTAATACCTGTGCTGAATTTCAAAAGATGAATAATGTTTTCTCAAGCAGAAAGAAAGGTAGAAATATATTCTAAGCATATAGAAGAGCATATGTAAATAAATGTCTAGATCATCTTGAGAAAGAAATTATAAGCCGTTCAGTTCAGCTGGAGCATTAAGTGTTAGCTTGGAGTGGTTGGTACAATGAAATTAAAATGAAAAGTTAGGGGTCAAATCAAGGAGAGTCTTTTATGCCAGGCTAAATAACTTGGCATTTACTGTAGGTAATAAAACTTTGTTAGGAAAGATTTTAATCAAGGGAGACAAATGATCTGATTTTCATTTTAGAAAGACCACTTTGGTAGCTCTTGAAGGATGAATTGAAAAGGACCAAGGTTAGAACTAAAGGAGATTAATTAGGAATTCCTTCCAATATTCTTAGAATTACTTAATATAATAGAGTGGAATCACATTTTGTGTGTAGTTTAAACTCTAAAGTGAGAAAGGTGCAATTCAAATATTGTAAAAATTACTTGGGAAACTTCCTCAACTCCCTCATATATTGCATCATTTGGAGTTCAACAGAAACTTTTTGGCTCTAACTTTGAACAGATCACTCTTTTTTTAAATGCATCCTTAAATCTTCAAATAATCATCCTGGTGAAGTGCTTACATTAAAAGATGAACATTAGAAGAGAGAACAGCTGAAAGGGCAACGATTTGCATCTCTTCTCATGCTGGCAATGGAGTCTACAGTCACAGAGAGAATCAGCAAGTTCTCCCACATCTTTTAAACGATTCTCTATTATCTTGTCTTTGTTGCTCTTTCCTTCAAGAGTTCATTGAGTTCAATAAATATATGATGAAAGCCTAGGAGCACAAGAAGGAAACAATCTTCTAACTTAGCCCAAGCCTTTTCCAGCATCAAAAATTCTTTAAGAGAATGCTCAAATCAGCAGCTTGTTAGGACATTTGAAATTCGAGGATGTGTGGCCTTGAAAGGTTTGGTCTTTCATCTTTTTCTTGGGGAAAATCTTTTTCATACTGGCTCATAAGTAGTATCTAAGTAAAGGCTATCTTTACCCTTCCAAGTTTATTGCTCCCTCTTCTTCTATGTATAAGGTCCATAATACTTTGTAGCTTCTGATGTGATTATTTAATCAAGTTTGATGCACACTAACACTTTTGTGGTAGGTAAAAAGGCATTAAGGAGGGTGAGAGTCAGATGGTTAGTGATGGAACTAGAACT
Source organism: Myrmecophaga tridactyla (assembly GCA_004026745.1). Taxonomy (NCBI): domain Eukaryota; kingdom Metazoa; phylum Chordata; class Mammalia; order Pilosa; family Myrmecophagidae; genus Myrmecophaga; species Myrmecophaga tridactyla. The sequence continues at coordinate 37,838 of PVIY010001633.1, forward strand.
GTTAGTTAGTGACTGAATTCAGTTTTTTTAAAATTGCTGCTAAAAGCCAATCATACCTACCCTGTGCACATGCCAATATGAAAATTTTAGCATCTCAAGGAGCTCAGGGTGATTCAACCTGGTTTAAGGACTTGGCTAGCTTAGATGTACCTATGTGAAAATTAGAAAACTATTAGACTCATCTGGAATGGGTGGAGTCACATTTCCATCAAATCAAAGTTATGACCCACAATTGGGTGAGTCACATCTCTGTGGAAATAATCTAATCAAGTTTCCAACCTACAGTAGTGAATAGGGATTTAAAAAACTGCCGCTTCCACAAGATGGATCAGAATTACAACATGGCTTTTCTATGTATTTGGGTTCATAATCCTTTCAAAGCAGCACAGCCTGCAATTGGGCCTTAGTAGAGACTAAACGCTTAACCATGGCCACCAAGTTACCATGAGATCTGAGTTGCCTATCATGAGCTAAGTGTTGTTTGAACGAACAAGCCAGCAGCACTCCCTCATAAAACGGAAATGGAATATTAAAGACTGGGCTCGAGCAGGTCCTGAAGGCATAAGTAACTTACATGAGGAAGTGGCCCAAATGCCCACAGCCCCCACACCTGCCACATTACCCTTTCCTTCCTAGATCAGAACTATGGTCTCTTGGGGAGTTCCTTCAGTCAGTTAACTGAGGAAGAGAAAACTCAAGCCTAGTTTAGAGATGGTTCTGCACGATTTGCAGGTCTTAACTAGATTTGGGACAGTTACAGCGATACAACCCCATTCTGGGATATCCTTAAAGGGCAGTGGTGAGGGGAAATCCTCCCAGTGGGCAGAACTTAGAGCAGTGCACCTGATTGCTCGCTTTGCTTGGAAGGAGAACTGGCAGAGCTTCATTTGTATAGTGATTCATGGGCTGTTACTAATGGTTTGGTTAGACTTGGAAAGTGCATGACTGGAAAATTGGTTGACAAAGAGGTCTGGGGAAGAAACATGTGGATAGACATCTCTCAGTGGGCAAAATACAAAAAGAAATTTGAGTCTTGTGAATGTGCACCAGAGGGTGACTTCAACAGAGGAAGGTTTTAATAATCAAGTGGATAAGATGACCCATTCTATAGATAAAAGTCATTGTCTTTCCATAGCCACTACTGTAATGACCCAAGGGTCTCAGGAACAAAGGTGGCATCATGATAGGGATGGAGATTATGCATGGGCTCAGCAACATATACTTCTACTCATCAAGGCTGACCTCACTATGGCCCCTGCTGAGTGCCCAAGCTGTCAGCAGCAGATACCCACACTCAGTCCCCGATATGGCACCATTCCCAAAGGTTATCAGCCTGCTGCCTGGTGACAAGTTGATTACACTTTCATCATAAAAGGGGCAGTGATTTCTTCTTACTGGAATAGACATATACTCTAGATATGGGCTTGCCTTCCCTCCATGGAACGCTTCTGCAAAAATCATAATCCATGGATTTATGGAAAGGCTTATCCACCATCATGGTATTCTTACAGCAGTCACATCTATTCCTGAGTTTTAATTGTTTTTTGTAAATTCTGAGATGCTGAGCTCTTTGCATATAAACTGGTAATTCCTGAGAACTTTGGGTGTTTGTGTAATACCTGAGACTCAGAGTTAGCTTTCTACAGCCCTGAAAATCAGCATTACTCTTTAATAGCAACTGTTAAAGAAGTTGAAAAAGAGATCAGACTTCAGTTGGATATATAAATGCTTTTTCTTTTTAAAGGGGCAATGGCTATTTTTGAGAATAAAAAGGAAAAATATTTAAATAGAATAAAAGTTTACAAACATATTAAGATGTGATTTTTGCCATAATGGGCTGTCCATAGATAGAAATTAAGGCACAAAACACATTTTGAGCACTTCTTGTAGCTCAGCTATTGAACTTTTAGGAAGTAAGCAAAACCCCTCTGTTTTCTGAAAACACTGTTCTATGTACATCTGCCACTATGGGGAAGATACCCTGTGCTGCTCTCCAAGATTAGTGTCATGTTGTGAATTTGGAAAGCAATATATGTGACTTTGTAAAGCAATCTACTTAAAGGGCTCCACATTAATGCAGGGATAGAGATATGTCACAAATAAGTGTGTTTCTCATCAGATGAGAATGGTAACTGCTCCTAAAGATCAAATTGCTGTTTTCTTTTTCATAAGTCTTAGGTTCAGTCAACAGCAATCAGGAATGAATAAATCCTGATTTTGTAAAAATAGTTACAACATTTCTAAAATCTGTAGCCAGGTTTTAATTTTTTGACAGTTTTATTCATTCACCACACAATATAAATCCATCCAAAGTATGCAATCAATGACTATCAGTATAATCATAGAGTTAGACATTCACCATTATAATTAATTTTGGAATATTCTCATTGCTCCAGAAAAAAAATCCCTTATGCTTATGCTCCCTATTATTAATGCTAAGCATTGGTATAGCACCTTTGTCACAACTGATGAAAGAAAAGTACAATATTAACTATAGTTCCCAGTTTGTATTAATTTCATTTCCCCCCATATACCACCCCATTATTAACACCCTGTAATAGTCATGCACATTTGTTCTAGTTTGTATGAGAACATTCCTATATTTGTACAATTAATTATAGTCATCCTCCACAACAGGTATCACTATGTTATATAGTCCCATGGTTTATCCTCTGGCTTTCCTTTTAGTATCATACACAAACTTAAACTTCCCCTTTCTACCACTCTCACACTCAGCAGTGTCAATTCCCCTTTCAACTCATACTCAGCAACTCACAGTATCGTGCTATCATCACCTCTCTCCATTTCCAAACTTTTACAATAGACTTGTAGCTAATTTTTAACATTTCTCAAATTAGTTACAGTTCACGCTAAGATATGGATTCTATAAAGACAAATATGACAACTTAGCTTTGCAAAAGTCAATGTAGACCTATAATTTTAAGTCAAGCCACTACTGCTGTGATTACAAAATCAATATAAAGCCAAAAGACAAATGACCAAAAGCACATAAAATAGTTCTATGTATCATATGGCAGTTGTACCTCAAAAAATTAGAGAGTTAATTGAATCTCATCATTTTACAAGTTAACTTTCTATTTTTTAATTCTGTACATTTTTTTTATTTTGTTGTCAACTGGTTTCCCCATGTACATTTTTAACAAAAGACATAAATATATTTTAAAATAAAACATACAAAGATAAAGTTACATTTACACAGAAAAATAATGAAAGAGCTGTTGAAATATTTATTAGATCCAAAGAAGATAAAAAGCACTTGCTTTCTAATTATTTTTGAAACTGTTTACTTTCACTATCATTAGAATTATGGCTTGGATAGCAAAGTACAAGGTATTTATGTCAGGCTTTCAGTGTTTTTTAGAATCACAGGTTGTCACAACATTAAAGGCCAACAACAGTGGAAGGAAGTGCCCTTTCAGTCTATAAAGAAGATGTCAAAATTAGGCAATTTAGGAGTGAATTTGAATCACTGGCAGCAAATTGGGAAGCTGTGGTCTGAAATATTTGTTTTGATTAAAAATAGCATAATTTTTTTCTGCATTATCAGAGTAGGTTAACTGACATAAGGACACTTTCTCAAATTTCAATGGCTTAAAACAGTAATACTATACTTTTTGTTCCCACAATGGTCCAACTCAGATTTTCCTGGTCCAGAGGCTCTCCTGTGTTGTGTCTTCCTTCCTTAGACCTAGGTTGGGAGACGGGAAACATGAATGGAGGATTCCATGACAAGGCTTTTCTAAGGTAGGCCTAGAGAAGTGGTGTGCATTGTTTCTGCCCATATTCCATTTTCGAAACTTTGTCTCATGGCTGTACTTTTCAGGAAAGAAGCTGAGAAATATAGCCCAGCTGTGTGGCCAAGAGGAAAAGGGAAAGGCAAAGGGAACTGCTAAATAGCTCGCCAGGCTCAGCCACCCATTACCTTTGTGGTTGATGACTGAAAGTGAAGCACAGATTTGATTGCTTATGACTCACCTGACTCCTAACCAAGGTTATGCAATCTCTCTGTGCTCCAGAGTGTATATTATTTTAAGAAATAACATTTTCTATTTAATTTTTCATGCTGCCAAAAAGTGTCAAGATCTAAGCTGAGCTGAGAGAGCAAAGCTGAGCTGTCAGGTGTTGAAGGTCGACTTAGCTGTCATGGCAGAAGCAAGAGGTTAACCTGGAGAAAAGTGCTGGCTTCCGTGTTCCTTTTTTTCCCCATGAAATATTGCCACTAGGAGTTGGTCAGAGGGATCAATGCAGATGTCAGGGCATGGCTTACTGCAGAGGGACCTCCTGAACAAAAGGCTCCTGCAGTTTTATGGACTAGAAAAGTACTGAGTCATAGTAGAGAAAAGTGTCTTTCCCTCTCCCTCATAAGAAGGTCTCAGCAAACAAGCCTGAGAAATATCTGAGATTGGGCATGTAGGTATGGGTAAAAGCTTGACCACCCAGGAGTGCTGGGGACCTCAGAGACATGTGGGTCATCTCCCAGCTTTCTCCTATTCCACCTCATTTTCTATTAAGTGCAGATATTGCAGTATGTTTCCATTCTACAGGTGGGAAGAGATGTTAGGCCAAATGAAAAGGGCTGAGAATAACTTAAAACCAGAAACCAGAAACAAACAGTTTCTGCTATTGGTCAGGGAGTGAACTCTCAAGTGACAGGGCCACCTTCCACTGGATAGTATAAATACCCTTCCTCTCAGGCAACAAAGATTTGTCTCTCCTCTCTGCTGCTAAGTGAGGTGTGTGGCGCTGCCATCTGCAGAACCTGATCTCAGGAGTTCGCTCCTGGGAGACCAGCCATGATGGGATGTATTCCCCTGCTCCTTTAGACCCTTTGTGCTGTATAAGTAATAAAGTGGTCACTTGGCAAAAGTTTCTGTTGCACCTGAGCTTGTGTTCCCACAATGCACCACAGAGCTTACTCTACAAAGAGGACCCGAATCCTTGACTGCCACTCCTATCAGAGACTTCAATGCACTGGCTGCACCAAGTCTGGTGTAGAAAGGCCAGTTTCCCCCTTGAGACCTGCCAGGTAAAGCCTTCATAAACGCCTATGTTTGGGACTGAAAATAAAACACATGTAGATTTTTGTACAGGAGCTGAGCTTCTCAAAAAATATCTGAAAAGATTTGAAATTTGCAGGGGAAATTTATATAAATAAGGTTTATCATGATCATTCCCACATTGTGCACAGGTTATTTAAAGGTTAATTATCCAGGATCTCAGCAGATGTCACTCTTTTCTCACTGATTATTACACTGTTTTATCATTGTGCTTCATATTCACGGATATGTTGAAGTTAGTGATTCTAGTATGTTCAGGTGTGACTGAAAGGACAGTCCTTTCATCAATGACATATCCACCTGTACATTTGTGAGAGAAAAATAATGAGAGAGAGAGAGAGACCATAAATTTAAAAGAGATATGCTTTCTTATTAACATTGCAAGTAAACAGTGAGGGGCAAAATAGCTAATTAAAATTTATTCATTTTTTAATTTTCCCCTGGATTTAAGGAATTCATGTGGAAGTTTAGTGTTAATGCTCAGGTACTCAATGATTCAGCTTCTTTTCTGGGATATCCGCCTCTATTGTATTGAGCCCCCAACTAGAACCGTGGGAAAATTTCAGCTCCACAAAGAGCTTTTGCAGCCACTTCCTATTGCATTTGCACTTGTGCAGAATCAGATTAGGTAAAATATTAGTCACCACACTCTAGATAATCTGGAAAGTCGTGGTGGTGGAGTTTCCGCATGAGCCACAGTATGTATCTTCAAGTTCTTGAATCCCTTAGGAGAGAGTTGTGATGTCCAGAGTAGTGATGTCCCAAGAGATCTACTACCACATCTCCACCCACAGTAGGTTCTGACAAGTACAGCTTCTGGGCAAACTCTGCTATCTGGTTTCAGCCGAAGGGAATTTTGGTGAAACTTGGCTCTTCATCCAGGATCTCTGTTGTGACTAACAAGTGCACATCTGCTTCTTTCTTGTCCATCTTTGGCAAAATCTCCGGTCTATTTGAAGTCTTTCCCATGACTCTCAGGCAGAAACTGGTACTTAATAGCAGAACATCTCCAGCCAAGAATAATTTCTCTCAGTGGCATCTGTCCTTGATGCTCTGCAACTAAAATGTGGGGTGGTCCATCTCATTTCAGCTCCATTTGTTATTGATTTGGTAGATCATTTCTAGATTTCCATAAACCAGCCAGGATTACGCTAATTTCTTCCAACATATGAAAATATAACTCAGTAAGTACATTGGAGTTTACCTCACTGGTTTGATCTTTATTTCATTTTATGGACCCCTTTCTAGAATCTAGTGTTCTAAGGGATACTGTTCCCCTCCTCTCTCAGCTAGGTGAAGTATTGGTGAAAATTTTCCTCCCACACCAAAATTTATGTTCTTCATAATGAAAATACATGACATAAAGGAAAGAATATGAGCTTTGGGGAGTGTAAGGGAGAAGGATTTGAATTCTGTCCAGAGCTCCTTAACTGTTTTTAGTTTTGGTTACATCAATAAAATAGGATATTAGCACCTATTGAGATTATTTTGAAGAATAAAAAAGAGAATGTGGGTAATGTGTAAAACAGATGGATCATGGAGGATTTAATAAATGACCATATTTCTTCGCCAGAAGTTTATTCTTTCCCTATTGCTTTGATCTGAGCGATAAATCGAAGTTCCATTTTCTTTTGTGTTAAAAGAAGAAAATCTCGTTAAATATTCTGCTTAAAAGCAAAGTGACAGTATATTCCCTCAAGGTGTGCAGTAGCTCAAATAAAGATTTTTCGGAGAGGAATTTTCTCCTGAGGCTGTGTTTCCTGGCTTGCTCAACTAGGAAGGAAACTATTTTGAATAACAGCTTGATGAAGAAGCCCACTCAACCCTATTTCACTCTTTTATATTTGATAGATGTGGTGGAGGTTAATATTCTTTATTCCATTTTTCCAGGTTTTCCTTAATTCTTGCCTACTATAGAAAGTCTCCCTAAACTATTGTAAATATTATAAGAGATATTTACAATCTCTGAATGCTTATCAAAGAATTTTACATTTACTTATATATATTTTGCTATATTCTGTAATTATGATGTGTCTTGCCTCCTAAAACAGATTCTAAGTGACTATTTTTTCTTATATATTTTTTTCCTTTGTTTCTCTGCACAGAGTCTAGAATTCTGGGGATATTAAAACTCATTGGATGCTAGTTTATTGCATGCAGCACCACAGGAACAATATTTTACTGGATTTTGGAAGAAATCAAGTTCACATTTTCTTAGCCATTTACTTAAACACACCTGTCTCAGAGCAGAAAGATGTAAGGGATGAGACGAGTAAAAGCAGTGTTTCCATTTTCCAGTCTGGACATAAGAAAATGGAGAAGAAGCAGCCTCTTCATTTTCTGGGGGTTGGGTGGACAGCTTGTTCCATGATACAATATAGGGGATTGGGAAAAATGAGGATGATTAGTCTTATGGCCTCTCATGCTTGGGGAATTGCATGCTTGTGTCCTCTTTTTCTTGTGGTCTAAGTGAGCTTGAACCCCACCAGATCAACAGCGGTGGGTGCTGTCCCCTTCCTAAGTACCATGATACTGTATTATATTCCTTTGCCTGACTGCATTCTGAGCTCCACTGACTGTTAAACACTCTCCACTTAATAGAGAAGCAGTTTAAGACATTACAGAGAAGGAGAACTGAGATTAACTGATATATGTGTTATATCTTTCATTACAAGAGTCCTTTAAGGGATAGGCAGGGGAGAAGCCTCAGAATTTATACCTCCTTCAATTTACTTCTGATCACTATCTTCATCTCCTTAATTCAATCAGCCCTTTTCCCTGAGCCCTTCTATATAATCCAGGATCTCCACTCAGCCTTATACATGAAAAAAGACTCTGATCTTTGTCTCTTCTTGACAATCCCAATGTGCAAAGCTGTAGCCAGATGTCAATGTAGGCTTTTCTTGGCTGAGAATTTAATTGAGGACTCAATCAACTGCAAATGGAGAGGTGGGAAAGTGGTGATTCAATTCTTTACTATCTTTTTTTTCTCATGAGCAGGTTCTGGGAACTGCACCCTACTATCTTTTTGAATTTCAATTCAAAGTCTCTACTATCAATAATTTGGTTGATGTCTGTGCCAGTTTGAAACTATTATGTACTCCAGAAAAGCCACGTTTTAATCCTGGTCCAATATTGTAGGGCCAGCCCTATTGCTTATGGTGGAAACTTTGATGTGATTATTTCCATGGAAATGTGGCATGCCCAATTGTGAGTGTGGCCTTTTGATTAGGTGCAGATATGACACCACCCATTCCAGGTGAGTCTTGATTAGTTTACAGGAGCCCTTTAAAAGGGGAAACATTTTAGAGAAACCTCAGGTGCAAATGCTTGGAAAGCAGAATCAAAAGAGCTGACAGAGCCAACTCAAGACCCAGACATTTGGAGATGCAGGGCCCAGCAGACATCTCCATGTGCCTACCCATGAGATGCTGAGCAAGCCAGAACCTGGAGAGAGGCAAGGGAAGCCAAGAGATGAAACCCAGCTTTGGAGAAGCCAAGTGATGGACCCTCATAGGAAACAGAGGCTTAAAGCAAAGAAGCCCAGGAACAAGGAACCAACAGCTGCCAGCCAGGTGCCTTCCCAGCTGACAGAGGGACTTCAGACAGCATCAGCCTCTCTTGAGTGAAGTTAACCTCTAGTGGGTGCCTTAATTTGGACATTTTCATGGCTTAGAACTGTAAACTTGCAACTTAATAAATTCACCTTTTAAAAGCCATTCCATTTCTGATATCTTGCATTCCTGCAACTTTAGCAAACCAATACAATATCCTAGTTTCCTAAGAGAAAATATATCTTACACCCAACAAATACATGCTTTTTTTCCCATCATAAAACTAGTAGAGGTTTACATGAGGAAATCATATTTCTTCTATGAAATTTTCTTTGCTTTCTATTTTGTAAAAAATTAATTCTGGTATCATTGTACTTTTGATACAGACTTTTGATACTTTCCTGAGTAGAATCCTATCAAAAGAGACCTCACATTAGATGAAAATGTTTTTATCAGAGTAATATGGAATAGATGACCCACAAATCTTATCTTTATGATCTCTAAATTTCTCCCTTGATATAGCATGTAGAATAGATTTCCATTCATTTTGCTCCACTAGAAAAATACTCAGTTCTGCATTTTGTAAACTTATATGAAATCTATTAGTTCTTAGAGTCTGAGAACAGTTAAATCAAGTCAATGCTTCTATGTTTAAGAAAGGTATTATAAATTAAATTTCTATTAAAAATGACAAACGTATTTAGGCAAAAATTCATTTTTTATGATTGCATAATAGTATATTTTACATGCTAACACAAGTAAAAGACAGCCTGCCAGGCTTTTGAATTGTTCATTTATGCTCCAGTTTCATTTGCAGAGTTCTTTTTTTAAATTTTTTTATTAATTAAAAAAATTAACAACAAACAAAACAAAACATTAAGATACCATTCCATTCTACATATAATTTGCAGAGTTCTTAATGTGAACTTGTAGGGATACATATAAAAGGATTCAGGCATAGGCTTCGGTGATGGGAAACAATAGGAAAATGACAGAGTGGGGTGGTGATTTGGGGGGTGGCAGTAGTAGAAAAATCTTTTGATCATTTGAAAATTAAAAATGCAGTTGGTTTAAAGGAAAGGAGTGACATTTAAAATATCAGTGGATATCAGCTCTTCTAATAGCTATTAGCAAAAAATGAGCTTCCAAGAGTGGCATCCTTTCCAAATAGGATGGTGAGCATATTGTTCTCCTACAAGGATGTTTTTCCCACACATAGAATATGTATATCACTCACTTGTAGATGTCTACTCTGTGTCAGAATATTGAAACAAAGACGCTTATTTTCTGAAATGCAGATTTATAATAATTTTTAACTCATCTCACAAGATATTCTTCTTTCAATTATGAGTAAATAGCTCAAATGCTCCCAGTTAGAACATGGGATGGTTGGGATTTCTTTAACCTGGATATTTAGCTTTGGTGGAAGATTTTAAATTTCCGCAAACTGATGGTTGAACTACTTTAACTCTAATTGGCAATTTTCATTACAGATGTAGCTTATTTAAGTGATTTCTAAGTGATTGAAGAAAAGACATCTTTTAAAAAATCAAAGGTCATTTAAAATTCAATGGCTCTTTATTTTTGAAAAGTAATCTTTCCTTTTGTGGTAATTTGAAGCTGTTATGTACCCCAGAAAAGGCCGTTTTCTTTTAATCCATTCTTGTGAGTACAGACCTATGGTAGATGGAAACTTTTGTTAGGCTAGTTCAATTGAGATGTGACCTACCCAATTCAAGATGTATCTTAATCTTCTCCTTGGAGTCTTTTATAGGAGAATAGAACACATACAGAAACAAAGAGGTGAAATTAAGAGAAGAGCACCAGAAAAACTGAGGTAAGGATCCACTGAGGCCAGAAGCTGAAAACAATGAAACCCAGGAGAGAAGGACCAACAGATGTCACCATGTGCTTTGCCATGTGACAGAGAAGCCCCAGATGCCAGCAGCCCATCTTCAGAGACCAGGTATCATCTTGTTGATGCCTTGAATTGGATTTTTCATGGCCTAAGAACTGTAAATTTTAAGTTAATAAATCCCCATTGTAAATGGTATACCATTTCTTGTGTATTGCCTTTCAGCAGCATTTAGGAAACCAAAACAACTTCTCTTCAAAGAAATCAGCAAGAAAGGTGAATCTGAACAAAATGAGGTTATCTTATATCTCAAGAGAAGTATTTTAATCATAATTCTGATACTAAAATTTAAGCTACATAATACAAAATATGTAGCATATGTAGAAAGCCCTAGCTTGTAAATATGTGAGCTATTTTAATATACCTATTACCAATTAGTATAGGTATATAAAATAGTGAATACTGAATAACATTAGTATTTTCTTTTAATATGTGTTTCTGTTATATTATCTTATCGACTTTATAGGAATTTGGTTTGAGCTGTGGAAGGAATACCATAATGAAGGCATTAAGAGGGAAGTGACTGACCATTTCCAAACAATTGATAGTAGGATCAGAAGTAGAACACTCATCATTCTTTTTATTTTAGCTTGAGTTATGGGCTTGCATTGAGTCCGTGGGATAATGAAGCACTTTGTTTTCATTATTGTAATCAGACTTTCTTTGAATTGTTAAGAGGTTTTTTTTTTCCTTTCCACTCCTCCAATGTTCACACATTTATAATTTTTAGAATATTTGGTTTCATTAAGAAGGTAGAAAATAGATTAGATTGCTCTTTCTTCTACCTGCTGGTTATTTTGATATCAGACATTGTCCCATTTAGAATCTCAACATCTTGTACTTGGGTTACAGAAACGGCTTTTGAACTGTGCTCCTTAACCTTCATTCTATTGTAAACATTGACGTTCGAATTAGCTGTTTTTAAAGTGTTTATGTGATTATGTCACTGACTCCTCTGAATGATCTATGGTGGTCCCTATGGATGAAGGGCAGTTTTCTTTGCATGACTTCCATGATCTGGTCCTTGACTCTGCTTCTCCCACCTCATTTCACTCCTGGCATGCCACGATACCTAACTTCTGGTAAGCCTTTGGGTGCTTCAAGTTGTTTTATAGCTTGCATACCTATTATTCCTTGTGCCTAGAACTTCCTCCTTTGCCTGGTGAGTGCCTAAATATACATCTCATATCACATCCCAGCTTAAATATTTCCTTAATAGCTTTATGGATACCTGCACTCCATGCTCCTCTGAGACCTAAAATAGTAACACTGATAATAGTCCTACTGTTACCTATTTATAAGCCTGTGCTAGTTTGAGACTATTATGTACCCCAGAAAAGTCATGACCCAATCTTGTGGGAGTAGCCATTTCTTTTAATCAGGAGAACAGTTGCTTCACAGCCGACAGAGATGCTTGGAGAGCTGACAGAAATTGCAGAAGCTTAGATACAGGCAGAGAGCCAGCAGATGTCAGCACGTGCTTTCCTATGAGAAGCTAAGCAACCTGGAACCCAAAGTTGTATCCTGGAGGAGCTAAGTGAAGGCCAATAGATGCAAAGTGAAGAACCCCTACAGGAACAGAGGCTGAAAGCAATGGAGCCTAAGAGCAAGGGACCTGCAGATGCCAGCCAAGTGTACTCAGCTGACAGAGGTGTTCTGAATGGCATCAGTCTTTGTTGAGTATCTCTTGTTGATACTTTGATTTGGACATTTTCTTGGCCTTAGAACTGTAAACCTGTAACTTATTAAATTCCCTTAATAAAAGCCACTCCATTTCTGGTATGCTGCATTCCGGCAGCTTAACAAACTATTGCTTATTTGTTTTCTGTTGCTATGACTAGTCTCTGAATCCCCTTGAAGACAGAATTTGGTGTATTGTGCATTTTTTATATCATCAATCTATAGTCTTGCAACTCATACATAGTAGGTGATTATAAATATGTGATAAATCAGTCAATGTAGCTGGTATAACATTTAAGATTTTGATATACCCAAAGCAGATACCTGCCTTTATTCATATTTATTACATATTACAACAAGCCATATTAAATTTGAGACTGATTAGTAAGTGACCTGACTTGAATCTTCTATTTTATGGTCAGGTAGCTGAGTGGGCAAATAAGGTTCTGGAAATAATCATCATTAATATTCATTAGGGAACTCTGGCTTCAAAATGCAGAGGAAAAAACTAACAAAATCCAGTAAGCTGAAAACTGGTAATATACAATTTGTTTTATCAAACGGATTTTTTTTTATGATTTTGAACTTCTGTTCAAATCTAATTTCATGTTTTCTGAGAAAAATATTTAACCATAATAACAGCTGGCTGCATAAGTGTTAGTACTATTTGTTTATATTTTAACATGGGATTAGTATCTCCACGAAGTGAAGCAATCTTAAAATATATTTGAATGAATCCATTAAAATAAGCATTGTATAATATCTGTGGGTATGGCTTAAAGAGTGAGAAGGTTCACTTGCCTTACAAGTTTAGGTTCTAATGGCATGTGCATAAAAAGTATTTTGTTGTTGTGTGAATTTAAGTATTATTGTTGCAATACAGTTTTAGGTTAAAAGTTTGAGTAGAAAATTAACATCTGTTTCATAACATTTTCAGTGTTTGTGGTTCAATTAATACCTTTAATATTTGCATCAGAATCTTTAGTGTTAATTATGTTGGGGAGTAAGGTGACCTACTTATCAGATTTCCTAGAGGATGCTTTTGCTTTGGGAGCAATCTTTCTCCAAGATAAGGGAAACCACATCCTCTTCTGAGGGTTCCCATCAGGTATTTCACTGTGTGAAAGTGTATGCATAAGAGTAAAGTGAGAAAAAAGGCTTCTTGAAAATACTGTTTTTGCTTCCTTTTTTAATACTTGTAATTTTCTCCATACAATGCTATATCTCTGGATTAGTAAAGGGATTAAAATTTTGTGACCAAAAAGAAATAGAAGTGTTAGGAAGACATTTTTATTTCTGTTGGTGTTGCCTGTTTCACGTGCATGTGTCTGTAATTGTGTGACAGCAGAATACTCTGTTGAATTGAAAACACATTTGATAGTGAATGTTCAAAACCAGACAGACATACCAAAATGTAATAAATTGGTGTTCGTGTTTCAAAACATAGCACTGCATAGTCTGTGGTACTTTCAGGAAAGATTTTTTTTTTTTTTTTTAATTTTGCTCTCTTTCTGGAAAACAGAAAAGAAACACATCTCTCCAAGAGAAGATTGAACCATGCTCTTTGCACTTTAACCTTATGTTTACTGATTTTAGGAGCATCTGCTCATGACAGCAGGTGCTTCGGAAGAAGTCTGATAAGGAAGGGTGATTGCATTGTATAGGGTTAGTGGGTTACTCTCTCATCCTGGAAAGCAAATATGCATCTAGGAGAGCTGATGTGGCAAGTGATTCATTGAAACAATGCAAAGCAACACCACCCATAGGGTATGTCTTCTGTTTTCTTAAGTTAAACACATAAGAAAAGTAAATGGGAGCATGTGCTTTTATTTTCATTTTCTTCTATTGCAGAACTTTAATTTCAGTTTTAGAAAATAGAGGGCTACGTTATGTACTATTAGGATGAGTGAAGCTATTTGAATGGGATTTTAACTAAATAGGAGAAACAGAAGGATAATGGAGACAAAGAGAGGCTCTAATCAGCAGATAGCAGTTGTCTTACTGAGGAAATGAGGGCCAATCCATTTCAATTTTTCTTTTTCTTTTTCTTTTTTCTCCCCATATAACATCAAATAAATTGACCTTTTTGTAGATTCTTTTGCACTTGGGATCTAATTTCAGTGCTTAGGTTGATTAGCATCTGGTAACTACATCTTATAATTTGGAATTTTTGATATTGTAGCTACTTTTAATTAAAAGGTGCTGTTTTTAAACGTTGCAATTGGTTAAATGTTCAAAAAGATAAATAGCTTCTTCTGATAGAAAAAGTTAAGAGAATGCAACTATTTTGTCCTTTTACTGAATGGGCTATGTATTTCAGAATTAAAATACTTTTACAATGACCACAATTTTCTTTTGGAGATTTGGCATCCTTCTCTTATTTAACATTTAAAAAAAAACCGATTAACCCAGTATCTCGTATCTGTCCTTAAAGATTTTATATTCCTGAAAGAACAAAGACAAAGGTCTGGAATATGTTGCCACCTAAAACTATGATGGACCCTGTATCAGCCTCTGTCCAATCAGGAGAGAGGAAGTCACATAGAAATCTGAACAGGGAAGATTTAATATAAAGAATGATTAACTATAACAATCGAGTAGAGTAATAAAGGACACAATAGTAAGAAGTACAGATAATTCTAAGGAATATAGGAATAGCAGCTGCAAGGGATGGTCACAAACCTTTAGCTGGAGATAGAACACCCAAGGAAGAGCCCCTCATCCTCCCTCCAAAGTTCAACTGCACCAGTGGATTTTGCTGGAACTCTGCCCTATGAGCACCTGGAGAGGCTGGTCACAGGAAACTGTCTCACCAATGCATTCAACTCAAAACTACTCAATGGTGGGTGCTGAGGGAAGATGCTGGCCATTCAGTGACTCTGTCACCAATGAACTATAGGAGCTACCCATAGATACCTGCTACAGGAGTCTGCCAAGTAAGCACAGGGGAACCAAGAAGCAAAACTATTTTCTGGTGAGATGCCTGTCCAGTGTCCTCTATTGTTAAAGCTTCAAGGTCAAATGGCAAATGAAAAATATTTTTAAAAGTCCATAACCATTTTCAGTGAATAAGCAATTTGGAACTGGTGGACAAGAAATCAATAAGCAGTTGGCTATTTGTCTTGGCCCACAGAGGCCTTTCCATTTGAGAGACCAAAGAAGCCACTAGGCACAGACTAAGATATGAACTTTGTTTTGTTTTGTTTTTTTGCATGGGCAGGAACTAGGAATCGAACCCGGGTCTCTGGAATGGCAGGCGAGAACTCTGCCTGCTGAGCTGCCATGGCCCACCCCCGATATGAACTTTTGTTATCGGAATTTACTTACAGGAGTGAAAAAAAGAAGTCAGGGAATCAAGCTGCTCTGACAGTGGCTGATACAGAGAGCTCAGCGTGAAAGTATGCGGCAATTAGGGGGGAATCAACAAGGCAGTTATATGGCCCAAGACAAACAGCAGAGGGGTCTTGTGAAAAATATTATAGATTAACAGTAAACATGATTCCAACAAGGGGGAGTAGGGTATAGATTAGCATTTTACACAGAGAGGGGTCTGGTTTCTTGCATACATTGAAAGAGGTTAGCTTAAACATTAACTGACCCAGGCCAAGCAAGAAGCTGCCCGTTTTAGTGTTTCACAAAGACTCAGGGGATGGCCTGACCCCCTGGGCTTCACACTATTCCATGAGGGAGAAAGGATAACATTTCCTTTAGGAAAATACCATGAAACAAAGCACTGTGCACAATGTGCTCATGAAACAATAGGGACAACTGGATTTGATTAAAGAGAATATATTTACAGATTTCAATTCAATTCAAAATTGCTTTCAGCTCTCCTTACTCCCCACTCTAACTCCATAAACAAGGAACATTGGCAAAAATCACTGTATTATGAAGTGAAATGCTGGTGGAAACAAAAATGAAAGGAATAGCTACTTGGTGTTTATTCTCTAAATTGACTCATTCAACAGTGTATGATTCAGTTTTCTCTGAAATAATCAGCTACATGGTTTGAATAACAATGTGCATTCAAAGAACAAAGTGCCATTGTATCTGGGAAGAGATGGTCAATACAATGCGTTTTATGGTTGTGACATAAGCATTTTCAAATCAGACTTTCTTCTTGAAGTATAATGTTTTTCTCCCCTGTGATGAAAATCAGATCACTCTGAATTTCATAAAGATCTCATCACATTCAGTGATTTCTTTAAAGATAGAAATGAAGGGTGAATGTGCTGCAGAAAATTCTGGAAGGTAGAACTAGAGCACAGCTCACCAGAGGTTGAGTCAGTATAAGAGAATGTTATGAAAGAGGGAAGAAATGGAGAGAACATCAGTTTATTGCAGAGTGAAATTAAATCTCAGGCTCAGATGTTGGAGATACAAAATAATTTTTGTGTTACTATTGGAGCCTACAACATGGTTCTATCTTTTTTATGATTAATTTTATACTATCAAATTTAGAAACATATTTTATGTCAGTCTTGAGGTAGTAAAATTGAAAATGTTAACTAGAGGATTTTAGGCTTAGTAAGTGGACTTTATGAACCGATAAAAAATGGTTTGGTCTTGGACATTGGGTATTAATCTGTTCTAGTTTGCTAGCTGCCGGAATGCAACACACCAGAGATGGATTGGCTTTTAATAAAAAGGGATTTATTTCATTAGTTCTATAGCAGAAAGGCAGCTAAATTTCAACTGAGGTTCTTTCTTACGTGTGAAGGCACAGGGTGATCTCTACTGGCCTTCTCTTCAGGCCTCTGGAGTCCAACAACTTTCCCTGGGGTGATTCCTTTCTGCATCTCCAAAGGCCTGGGCTGAGCTGCGAGTGCTGAGATGAGGTATGCTGAGCTGCTTAGGCTGTGTTACATTGAGCTCTTTCATTTAAGCACCAGTCAATTAAATCAAACATCATTCATTACAGCAGGCATGCCTCTTAGCTCACTGCTGATGTAATGAGCACAAATGAGGGTCACATACCATTGGCTCATGTCCACAGCAACAGAACTAGGTACCTTTACCTGGCCAAGTTGACAACTGAATCTAACTACTACACTGACTTTCAATTATTTCCAAGAACCATTCTTTAAAAAACAAACTTTTTTCTACTCTTCCATTTCATTATTTCCTAAAGTTACTGGTACCTTAAAATAACTAAGTAGAAAGTATAATAATATATCATATGATTTAAGAATAATACAATTAGCTTCATATAAATGAACCACATTTTCTTATCTTTTCTCTTTTCTCTATGAATCAATGAAACTTTGTCAGGGACCGTTGCTGGTCTTTAGTTCGTATTTTAATTTCCTAGGCTGCTTAAAGCAGATACCATTAAATGGTGTGCTGGTTTGAAAGGATTTATGTCCCCTAGAAAAGACATGTTTTAATCCTAATCCCATTTCATAAAGGCAGAATAATCCCTATTCAATACTGTATGTTTGAAACTGTAATCAGATCATCTCACTGGAAATGTGATTTAATCAAGAATGGTTGTTAAACTGGATTAGGTGATGACATGTCTCCACCCATTTGGCTGGGCCTTGATAAGTTTCTGGAGACCTATAAAAGAGGAAACATTTTGGAGAATGAAGGAGATTCAGAGAGAGCAGAGAATGCCACAGAACCATGAAGCAGAGAGTCCACGGGCCAGTGACCTTTGGAGATGAAGGAGGAAAACATCTCCCAGGGAGCTTCATGAAACTGGAAGCCAGAAGAGAAAGCTAGCAGATGATGCTGTGTTTGCCATATGCCCTTCCAGCTGAGAGAGAAGGCCTGACTGTGTTCACCATGTGCCTTCTCACTTGAGAGGGAAACCTTGAACTTCATCGGCCTTCTTGAACCAAGGTATCTTTCCCTGTTCGCCTTTGATTGGACATTTCTATAGACTTGCTTTAACTGGGACATTTTCTCAGCCTTAGAATTGTAAACTAGCAACCTATTAAATTCCCCTTTTTAAAAGCCATTCCATTTTTGGTAGCTAGCAAACTAGAACAAATGGGTTGTCTTAAACAATGGGAATTTATTAGCTTACAATTTGAAGTAAAAAAAAAAAATGTCCAAACCAAAGCAATACTTTCTTACTGAAGAAAATCAGCTGCCAGTCATCCTTGACTGCTGGTGATCCTTGGCTCCTCTGCCACATGGCAAGGCACATGGCAACATCTGCTGGTCTCTCCCTTCTCTTCTGCATATTGTTGATTTCAGCTTCTTACTTCCTCTCTCTGTATTCATTCCATTTATAAAGGATTCCAATAATAAGATTAAGTCCCATCCTGAATGAGGTGAGTCATGCCTTAACTGAAGTAGCCTCATCAAAAGATCCTACTTACAATGGGTTTACATCCACAGGAATGGAATAGATTTAAGAACATGCTTTTCTGGGGTTCATACAGTTTCAAACTACCACAAATGGGTACTGGGAACTATTGACATAGATAGGTGGTTCTAAAACCTTATAGCCCAAGGAATATAGACCAAGGCAGAGGTCAATATGAGAAAGGAGTGGTGAGCAGTTGAGGTTTTGGGAATACCATTCTTATTTCAATGAGGCTAGTATCATTTTCATTTTCTTTATATGCCTTATTTATTGAATGACCTGGTATCAGTAGGATACAATATGAAAAGAACTTTAATTTTTTTTTCAGAATTGAATTTACAAATCATTCTCTTGGATCCTGCATTCTTCTTGCCAATGTTTTAAGAGTATCCCATGTACTTTTCAGTGATTTTGCAACCATTAAAACAGTCTCCTCTTTAAGTTATCAAAACATTCAGTTCAGTCTAAATCAAATTTTTTTAAAATATTTTTATTGGCAAATCTTCACACATACATAAATCAACATTTTAATCTCTCAACCAATTCATATCTCTCCCCCCTGCTTAACTCATGCTTCTCTCAGGATTTTCAGACTAACCATGGGGAAAAGAACTATTTCATATTCTTTAGTACTCATTGTTCTTCCTTCTGGCCAGTTCATTCTGCTGTTTTGGGCTCCTCCATGGACAAGGGGTGAGGGGAGATTGGATTAGAAAGCTCAGGAATGTACTTCTGGCCTAAGACTGATTCAACCTGGCTATCAGTGGGCATTTTATGGTAAATGACCAAATTCTGGCTCTCTTTTGCATGAGGTTCTTTCTTGATTTCTTTGAAGACCCTTCTACTAGAGACCTTTAAGTTGCACATTCCTTTCTATGGCAAATGACCTCTTTGAAAAACCTCTTATAGGTCTTCCTAAACTCCTGCCCTCTGGCATTATACCTCCATCCTTTCTGCTGGAGTATCTGGACCTGAAAGGCAGATCTTCAGAGCATAGTCTTTGCAAGATGACTCAACTTGTACAGAACACATGGTCCACTGGAATTCATATATTCCATTCAACTTGGAAGTGTAGGTAGCCTGCTTCCATTGTTGTCCTTTTTCCTTGTCCTGTGATAAGGGAAGCTCCAGCTTACAGAGTTCAGGAGAGAGGACAGTTCCTACTCTATGTCCTCCAGAACTTTAGAGAACCCTGTCCACTTTTCCAAGCTCTTGGTCATTGTACTCAGCTATGGTAACATAACAGGACCAGAAATTTAGTTTCTATAGCTCATCAAACATTAAGCTTAATGGAAAATAACCCTCTGCCCTTCTGGAAAACTGTTCCCCCAGAGTCACACCAAGGAGTTCTGTTGATGCCAACATTAGTTAACCGCAGCCTTCTCTACTCACACAAGTTTTTTCAAAGAATCCCATTTCGTCCTCACTGAGTCCTAGGTGTTCTTTCATTTAGCCTGGATAGAGTAGCATTCAATGAACAATTTTTCTTGGCCACTTTTATGAAGAACTACATGGGTAGTTCCAATATCTTTGCCCAGAAGGTGAGGGAACTTAACACACATTTCACGTAGCTTTGGAGTTAAAATCTCTGAGAGACAGGAAGAGTCCCATGTAATATCCATTACATTTATTTATAATTTTACACTTTTTTTTGTCCAATGTAGGAAAAATAACAAATGGTGTAGATATAAAATTATCATTTATCCATGTCACTGGCAAAATGAGCATTTTATTCATATCCCTACATATAGAATTTAAATTAGCAATTTGATTGACCATGTTTTTTTTTTTTCATGTTTGACAAGTTTCTGGGACAAGATCTAACCTCTCTTTATTGCCACAGGCTAATATTCTGGAACCAAACTCAATCTAAATACCAAATATAATGAAAAATAAAACACCATAAGACAAAATTAATGGTTACAGCCTTCACCCCGGGTTTCACTTTGCAGGTTCACCTAGTTTGTCATCCCCACCTGGGGCAAATTATTGGTGAAGGCAGTGATTATGATATATTGACATCTGTCCTCTGGATATTATACAGAGACCAGAAAACTAATGTCACATGACTTTAGATTTTCTATCTTTTGCTATTATGTTCATAATAGTCTTTCATATAAAGGGACATAAAAGAAAATGATGACCTTCATTTTTATGGTAGTGATTTGATGTTCAAGAAAGTTCAACTGAAAACAAAGAATATAGGGCATTACATTTTTTCTACATCCACAAAACTTTTTATGAACCTAGGATATCAATTTTTTCATACAGCTGTGGATAATTTGGGGGCATTAAAAACAAATAACTTTTAAACTAGGTATATCTATAATATATTGACAGTTTTACATGTGGATAAGGTAAAGATGAATACTGTTAACGTTCAGAACTTAATAGTAAATAATGACCATGTTATTTCTTTTATTGTCATAAAGATATACCTTCTAATAAGAATTTAATTATTTAATGTAAAAACAGTAGATGGGAGCTGGACATGGTGGCTCAGCAAGCCCAGTTCTCACCTGACATGCTGGAGACACAGGTTTGATCCTTGGCTCCCGCCTATGCAAAAAAAACCAAAAACCAAAAACCAAAAAACAAAAACGGTAGATGGCAGGTTAATAAAACTGCAAAAATTTAACTTTTTCTCTTTTTCCTATTTAACTGGAAAACTAAGGACATTAAAAAAATGGAGGATAAAATGCTCAAATCCTGAAAGAATAATGTCATTAATATGATTATCATCTCGGACTATGACTCTCCCTCTTAACAGACAGTTAAAAAAAAGAATTTCTGTCTTACTAGAACTGAAGAACATACTGGTATTTCTAAGGACATTATAGGTTTCTTCATACTAAACTTTGAAACAATTTTCTTACGTGAGGCGTCATACAGGTGACATTGAGTAATGACAAAATAGTGGTTTAAATGAGTTTTATAATACTTGCAAACTATAATCTATAAGGTTTCTTGTATTTACTACTGATGAAGCCCTTGGCACCACATTCAGATACAAATTGAAATTTCCCTTCAATTAAAGGTCTCCTTTAATTTATCTATTGTTTCTTGAGTGGTAAGATTTTTTATCAGGTTTGTTCCATCTTTGTAGAAATTTGGACTTAACTTATTTCTACAGTAAATATGTAAATATTTGAAAGTCTAATTTTTTTTTTTTCACGATATTTGAGTTTAGCACCTCTGGTTGCAAGAAATAGAAACCCATTCAAGTAAACAAGAAGTATTTCTCTGGGCATAGAGACAGACTTTGCTCAAAAATAGTAGGTCTTACACTGGTATCTAGCTCTGAAGGAATTCACCAGGAACTCACCAAGGATGCCTCTCATAGTTATTACTGCTTCTGTTACAGGTCATCCTGCTGCCTTGAATTGATGGGCTGGTTCAGATAAAGTCAAGAAGAACATTTCTTTTCCACTATTAACATGACACACTTTTGGCCTGCATGACTTTATATATGGGCATCTTTTACTCCATAATTCTTTAGATTTACCTCTGCCAACTTACATCCTCATTATTTTTCCATTTCTCGTTCTGATTTCCCATGATATATTTGGACTAGCTGTGCTATCAGTTGTTCAGGCGCCAACTCCTGGTCAAATCAGCTGTGCCGTGAGGGAAGGGTATATAAGACATGGACTCCTGGGGTGCAGCATTAGCTGGGTGTATGAGATGGTAGCAGTCACCTAGGAGAGGTATAAGGCATGTTGGGCAAACTTTGGCTTGGACACTCTAGTACACGGGCTTAATTTTCACAACATGCACTGAATCATCACAGAAGTGAGCTAAGGGACAAACTAGATGACCTAAAAATTAAGACATGTTTCTTTTAAAGGTGTTTTAAAGAACAATATCAATTCACCTCTCAAGGTTGATAAGATATGTTGGTTCCTACCTGTTTGAATCTTTTTTTCACTTCCAACAGGCAATACTATGTGGCATTCCCACTTCCTTCAAGTTTCCAAGTTTCTCACTCCTTTCCCTTTTGTATTTTCAATTTCATAGTGATTATAGAGGATCAGGAAAGTAGAAGCAAGATTGAAGTCCTTTCTCTGCTAGCTACTTATTTCTGTGATCCTGAGAAAATAATTTTAGCTCTCAAAACCTCATCTGTAAAATAGTCATTGAATAATAGAGGCCATCAAACATGCATACCTGCAATCCCACTAACCTTAGCCTCTACATTTATCTAGGCAGTCTTTATTCAGCTGCACTGCCTGTCTGCATTCAGAGCAAGAGCTTTCTATATTCATTTTGAAATCTAATCTCCCATTATACATTTGTTTCATCAATAATCACATATCTCTTCCTTACATTTTTCGTTTCTTCAGAGTCTATTACTTATTCTTAGAATCAAGTCCAGTTCTTGCCATTCTAAACAAAGAGAATACCTCAAAAATCACATAAAATTATGTTTCTTCTCCAGTTGAACTTTGAATTATGTGAACTTTATGCTTTCCTACTGAAAGCAAAATCTATTCAAGTCAAAATTATGGTCACAAGAAATGTTTGTTTAATAATTCTTTGGCAAAGTAGATCTTGAACTGGAATTTGAAAGACGTGATGCATATGGAAGAAAGGGATGGATGCAGAGTGAATTCCAGATAAACAAAAAATAGCTTGAAGATTTATAGGAAACCAAGTGATTCATATTTGGGTCTTCCTGGAAAGCTCATTTAAATTTAAAATATAATTGCCAATCACAGTGATGGGTATAGAAAAAGAATATTAAGCATTCTTTTTATAGTGATGGCAATTGACTGAAGATGTGGTGGTGTCTCAGTACAGTAACTTATTACAAGGCCACGCCTCTAAAAACTTACAAATGTCACCAGCTTAAATTGAATAAATTTAAAGTATGAAAATGATTTAATGTTTATCCACATGTTTTGCTTAAGTAAGTCAGTGATAGGGTTGGTTCATGGTATTATTTATTTTTATGTTTTAGAGAACTAAGCATAAAGGAATTAATTTATCTAAGTTGTAAAGATACTACATTGTTCATGTTTGTCTCTTTTTACCTTTGAGATTGAATTATTTGGGGCTCTTACAGTCACAAACAGGAAAACTTTAACTCAATTTGCATATTTAAGGGGGAATATTTTCGCTAATGTCTCTTGATGTTATGCTGGTTTGAATTTGTGGACCCCAGAAAAACCATGTCCTTTAATCCTCATTCAGTATTGCTGGGTGGGAGTTTTTTAATTATCCATGAAGACGTGACCCACCCAATTATGGGTGATAACTTTTGATTGGGTGGTTTTCGTGGAGAAATGTTCAAGGTGGGGTTGCTTACTTGAGTCTTTAAGAAAGAACCATTTTTGAAAAAGCTTCAGAGCCCACACAGCCAGAGACTTTTGGAAATACAGAAGGAAAGCACACTTGAAGGAGCTTCATGAAACAAGAAGCCAGGTAAGAAAGCTATCAAATGTCCCCATGTGCCTTCTCAGCTGAGAGAGGTGCCCAGAAGTCAAAAAAATCCAGCAGATACCACCCACATGGCTTCCCAGCTGACAAGTATTCCAGATAGCATCAGCCTTTCTTAAGGGAAGGCAGCCTCTTATTGGTGCCTTAATTTGGATATTTTTACAGCTTTAGAATGGTAAACTTGCAACTTAATAAATACCCTTTTTAAAAGCCATTCTGTTTCTGGTATATTGCATTCTGGCAGCTTTAATTAACTAAAACACCATATATTTGCTCTTACAGCATAATACAGAGAGATGGAATTATTCTCCAACTTAATTTTGTTTTCAATTTATATTTTCTGATGACTTAAAAGAAGTTTCATGATTATCTGTTTCAGTTTGCCAAAGCTGCTAGAATGCTATGTAAGGAAATGGGTTGCTTTTTACAGTGGGGATTTATTAGTTTATAAATGTACAGTTCTAAGGCCATGAAAATACCCCAATTAAGGCATCTTTCTCTGAGAACACGCTGCTGGCCTCCAGGTTCCTCTGTCACATGGGAAGGCACATGGCTAGTGTCTGCTCACCCTTCACCCCCAAGATTCATTGCTTTCAGCTCCTGGTTTCAGTGGCTCTCTCTGAGCATCTGGGGGTTCTTTCTTATCATCGTTGGGGTATTTCTCTTTAATCTCTCTCTCAGTGTTTCCACCTTTTATCCTCTCATAAATGCCTCCAATGAAGGATTAAGACCCACCTTGAATTGGGTGGGTCACATCTCAATTGAAACAACCTAACCAAAAAGTCCCACCACAATAGGTTTGCACACACAAGAATGGATTAATAGGATGTGGCCTTTCCTGAGGTACATAACTCCTCCAAATTGCCATAGTGTCTTTCCTTCTTTGTGGGTACCATATAGAAAATTACCCTTTGGAAATTGTACATAAAAATATCATAAATCTCTAGCCATTATCATACAAAAGACAGTGGATTGTGCTGCATGTACTCTATTTTCTTAGTTATTTTGAAAAAATTATGATGAGACCATGATATTCATTGGTAATTCAGAGGATGGCTGTATTTGTTATTGCTTCATGGAAGATGAAATTATCAGTAGAAAATGAAAGTTCTCAACAATGAAGTTATTCACATTGTAATTGGTTTAAAATATAATGGTATAGCAAAACCTTGTGTTTACCTTTTGTCTGTAGTATGCACAGATGAGTAGGAAATGTGGATAAGAAATAAATAAATAATAAGGGAACAAGGTTAAAATAAATTGAGTAGATTGAAATACTAGTGGTCAATGAGAGGAAGGGGTAAGGTGTATAGCATGTATCAGTTTTTTCTTTTCCCTTTCTGTTGCTGGAGAGATGTAAATGTTCAAAAAGATGATCATGGTGATGAATATATAATTATGTGATGATATTGTGAGCCATTGATTTGTAACCATGTCAAGAACATTTGTATGCCATGAATGTTTGTATGTTTGTTTACTGTTTATAATGAAAAAATGCAAAAAAAAAAAAAAAAAGAATTTTCACTTGTGCACTTGGAAGTGCCTGCCTGTGTAAAGACATTTTCACAGATGAATACCAAAATCTTATTACAGATCAGCATTAATAGAGAACATTTGCAATTGAGTTGACTGATAAGGATTCTAACTTTTAACACATTTTAAGTGAAATCTTATCTGCCAAAGAGAAAAGTATCCTTTTCTTTTTATTAGTATTCTTCTATTACAAAAAATACCCAATTATTTTTATGTTTTCAATGCAAATTATTGGGAAATTTTTCCTATTGTTATATTACTGCCTACATAATGTTGTCAGTTTTGCCTCTTGGTTCACAATGCTTTAAGTATTTATTATCTGTCTCTTTACAGAAAATCTGTTGACATTTGCTCTAGTTAATTTTTTCAAATGCCTGAATTAAAACTGCATATATTTATCCTGGAAAAACAACAACAACAAGAAACAAAACAAAACAAATAAATAATGGTATAGCAAAATGCAGGGTTATCCATCTCTGGATCCTTAAAACTATTTCTCAGACACTTTTTTTTTTAGCAACAATAGAGCCTAGATTCCATTCTGTTTAGTATCATACTCTTTTCCTTGTTAATTATATTATCTTGGTTTTATTAACGTGTCTGAAACAGAAACTATCCTTTGGTTTTATTTCTATTTTTCACCCTCTTTCTGAATTTTGCAGCCTGAGCTCTCCATGCCTGCCAGGTTGGGTCTCTGAAAGGTAGCTTAATCCTTAAAGTTCTAAACAGTCAATTTAAATTTCTAAGTTGGAAATTTAGTGAAACACACTGTGGCATCCCAGGAAATTCCCATTGTCGAGCAGATGATGCAGAATGCCACTCAGGACAGAAACAGCCTACCACTTTTCTCTCATGCCAGCATCTGCCCACAAGAAATATATTTTAGCCATCTCGATACTTCCTGTGGATAGTCTTCCTAGATAAGTGCTATAGATTATCAAAGCCTTCTGATGACTGTAAAAACTAATCATGGTTAATGATTTATCAATGCTCATGTAGAAAAATATAGGCTGGCAATTCTAGTTTAGTTGTAACATAATTATTTTTATTGTGCTAATACCTCTAGGAGTTAGAAATGGAGAATGAGCTTTTTATCATAACCATGTAATCCTGTAATTTATTTGCCTCTATAATTCCTGTTGCTTCAGATTAATTTTCCCATCTCCATAAAACAGCTTTGAATTGGGATAATTTCAACCTATTTTAATTATTTAATGGGACAGAGATTACTTTATTCCAAAGAGGTGATTTGAGAGAAAGAGAAAAGTGGCTGTTAAATCACGAATCTCTACCTTCTGAGAAATTTGACTTGAGAAATGAACTTTCAGCCTCAAGGACTAATTTCTCTAATGCCCCCAGAGGAAAAATATTGGAGAGAATTTTAGAAGGGAAATTACTTTCAGAGAGTGATGCAGTTGCTGCACGAGTACAATCCTGAATGTATTCCTGAAGCAATTCCCCTTCCTCTGGAAGGAAAGAGGCTTTACATTTGAAGAAAGACAACACAAGAGTATACAAATGGATTAGGGCTGATATTATGTATCTATGTGCCAGTGATATTTGTGTTTGTTATTAGGTACAACTTTGAAATAATCTTTATCAGGGACTGTTTCTGTTTGCTAAAGTTGCCAGAATGCAATATACTAGAAATAGGTTGACGTTTTCAATGGGTATTTATTAGGTTACAAATCTACAGTTCTAAGGCCATGAAAATGGCTGAATTAAGGCATCGACAAGATGACACCTGGTCTCTTAAGAAAGGACAGTAGCATCTTGAACACCTCTGTTTGAGTTGAGAAGTCATGGGGCTGGCGTCTGCTGGTCCTTGTTTCCAGTTCCATTGGTTTCAGCTTCTGATTACAGTGGCTTTTTCTCTGTGTCCTGCAGGTTTTCTCTTAGTGTCTCTGGGGCGTTTCTCTCTCTAAGTACGTGTGAGTCTCTCTTAGCTTCTCTGGGACAAACTCTGGATTTCATCTCTTAGCTTGCCTTGGCTCTTTCCGTGCTCTGGCTCTTTCAGTTTCTGTGGTTCCTTGCTTAGCATTTCCTGTCTCCAAGCATCTGTGCTTTTTCTAAAATGTCTATCTTTTAAATGACTCCAGTACGCGGATTAAGCCCCACTTTAAAAGGGCAGGGTCAAATCTCCCTGGAAACAACTTAATCAAAAGTCCTACCCAATAATAGTTCTACTCTCACAAGATGGGACTAAAATAACCTGGCTTTTCTGGGATACCTAACAGTTTCAAACCAGCACAGGGACCTAGACTTATTTTCCCACAACTGTGTGTGAGAATTCAAGGATTGAAAAAAAAAAAGCAAGAATGGCTTCCTTCCAGGTGTTAAGAGATCACTGTACTAGGATGATACAGACAATTCTGTGGGGTTTACTTTTAATTCATCCAAGGACTCGTGTATTTGTTTCTGGTAATCATCATCAATCATCATCATCATCAATGGATAGGGTAGACTGAATGCAAACACCTAAAGTGACAAGAAAAGGGAGAGATTTATTTTTCACAAAGTAAACTAAACAAGAAAATGGAAATGATAAAATTGGAGAAGATTAATGTTAACGAGAACCCCCACATCCCATACTCATTTTAAGTTCAAAATATATCACTTGGCTACTATATAACTAACTTTTCCTCCAATACTTTGCACACCTCTTAAAATGCCAACACTAAAGAACTGCAAGTAAGCTATTTATATTCTGGAATAAAATTACCCCATTTTGATGGCCATTACATTGACAATAGTCTGTGGATTCCGTGATATATGGGAGATTTGTACATGACAAAAAATCAATATTTAACAGTCTCACATTGTGATACAAGTCATTTTCCAATGTAGAATTTGCCATATATCATCCAGGCAATGGAGCTAGAAAATAATCTTAGAGCGCCTACATGTCACTTCCTAAATATTCATTTAAAGATAGATAGTTAAATTTACAAAAACTATGTTGTAAGTGTGATGCAAATGAGATAGTCACAAACCTGCCATCTCATTTTTGATAAATTTTTAATTTTATAATAGCTTTAAAGTTATAGAAAAGTTGCAACAATAGGACAGAAGTTTCTCATATATCGCATACCTAGTTTCCCCTATTATTAACCTCTTAAATTGGTAGGGTACAGTTTGATTGATATGTTATTATTAACTTAAGTCAGTATATTACTTGGATTTCCCTAGTTTTTAGGTAATGTCTTTTTCTCTTCCAAGATCCCATCCAAGGTACCACATTACATTTAGTTGTCACGTCTCTTTAGGATCCTTTTGGCTGTGACAGTTTCTCAGACCTGTGTTTTTGATGACCTTGATAATTCTGAAGAGTAATAAAATATTTTGTGGAATGCCTTTCAATTTGCATTTAGTCTGATGTTTTCCTCATGATTAAACTAGAATTAGACATTTTGAGGAGGAAGACCAGATGATCCATTTCTCATCCCATAGGATCAAGGGCACATAGTATCAACATGGCATCACATTGTTGTTAAATTTTTATTTGTCAGGATTATCCACTTAAATTATTCTTATTTACCCTCCCTTTCATATGCTGTAATCTTTGAAAGGAAGTTACTATGCATACCTCAGATTTAAGAACTGGGGTTTTGTTCCTTCTCTTTGAAGTGGATTATCTACATATATTGTTTGGAATTTCTCTGCATTGGTTATTTGTTTATGCTTTTCCATTTATTTGTTTATTTGATCATTTATTTGTCTCACAAACATTTACTTTATGCAGTGGTTTATAACTGAATACTAATTTTTCATTTTATTGCTTAACTTGTTCCTGCTTTAGTCATCAAGAACTCTTTCAGTTGGTTTCTGTATCCCTTTGATATTCTGTTATTTTGTTTTTATTTGAGCATTTCCTTACTTTCTGGAAGTACAAAATGCTATAGGCTCATATTGCATATTTCCTGTCCGAGTTCTAGATTCAGCCATTTCTCTAAGATTCCTTTTGTTGAAGAATAGTTTTGGAAACCAAGTTCTGGTGCCAGATGAATTTACTCCTTTCACCTTATGGAGCAAAGAAATATATGTGTGTATATAACCCATGCACATACACATATCCATAAATAGTTGTAAATTTATCCATCTGTATCCATATTAAGATAAACATGAGTGCATACTGGCGCTTGTCGAATTCTAATCCAGTACTACATTGAACATTCTAGTAATTTTCCTTTGTTTCTTTGTAACCTACCCCAACAGTGAGAATCCTGGCTCCCACCATCTGTCATACATTTACTACTTTTCACTTCCAGTATAAATGTATGGTGGTTTTGAAATTGTTTATATGTCCACAGAAAACAACTTTTTCAACTAGAGTTCAGTACTTATGTTCAGTTCTTTTGCCTTTAGTCCTTCATTCTACACTCATTTCCAAAGTTATATTGGCCAGTACTTTTCCTCTGCAACCCCTGCAGTGAGTGAATTTCATCTAATTTACAGTTAGATTCATTTGTCACAGTCTGTACATATTTCATCTTTGAATTCTTCAACCTCCTAGGTGATATGATTATTTCCATACATTAATGTTCACTCTTTGTCTTCTAAGTCCTATCGGTTTTGACAAATGCACAGTGTCATTAGAGTATCATATAAAATTTTTTACCACCCTAAAATATTCCCTGTGCTGGGGGTGTAAGGGTAGTTCAGTGGTAGAGTTTTTGCCTGCCATGCAGGAGACCTGGGTTTGATTCCTGGTCCATGAACTTCCTCTAAAAAAAAACAACAAACAGAACAAAAACCAAATTTCAACAAATGGTGCTACAGTAACGGGATACTCACATGGAAAAATAATGAAATGTGACTCCGCCATACAGCATACAAAAAAAAAGAATTCCCTATGCTTTACCTATTTAAATCTTCCCCCTCCCCATACTCTGGCAACCACTGAGCTGTTCATTTTCTCTACAATTCAGCTGTTTTAAAGTGGCATATAATTGGACTCATGCAGTATGTAATCTTTTTCAATCTAGCTTCTTTCACTTGGCTATATTCATCCATATTTTTTGTGGTTTGATAGTGCTTTCCTTCTTATTGCTAAACAGTAATTCATTGTGAGAATGTGCCACAATGTTTTTTATGTTTTTTTTTAACCCTTTCACCTATTAAGGGACATCTTGGTTGCTTCCAGGTTCTGTAGATAATGAATAAAGTGGCTGTAAACATTCTCATGCAGATTTTTATGTGGACATAAAGTTTCAAATCAAGTGGGTAAATAACTAGGAGTGCAATTACTGGAGAGTATGGTAAGACTATGTTTAGCTTTGTAAGAAATGCCAAACAGTGTTCAAAAGTGTCACCTCATTTTTAATACCTGGCTATTTTCTCTCATATTTTGTCTTTGAATCTCAATATTCTTAAAATAGTAGATTCAAACAACATTCCTTTGTATTACATTTTGTACTTTACTAAAAATATTTTCATTTTTATTAACAAACTTTCCTCTTATCAATATGTTTTGTTAAATAAAACTTAAACCTTTTCCTTATTCATAGACGGCTTCCTTTATTTATGAGGCAAATTCTGTCTCACAGGACTTTTATACTCTCAATTGTATTTTGTAGAGAAAGCCTTAGGTTGTTCTAAGCCTGTTTCTCTTGGAAATTACTATGTAAGAGGTCCTGAAAGTCTATTTGTCAGAGTTAATTAACCTGTTCATAAATTTGAATGTGTGAGATAGACTTCTGGAGCTTTAGAACAACAGATCCTCATTCATTTATTCAAGAAAATATTTACCCTATGCTTGGTAGAGAGGCAGGCGTTGTGCTATATGCAAGGGATAACATGGTGAACAAAAGCAGACAGGGCTTCTTACCTCATGAAACTTAAACTGTATTGGGGAAACTGATGGATGAAATATAGAAATACCCTGAAGCTCAGTGAAGTCTCTAAAGTTGGCTGAAGGACATGAGAGAGTTAGGGGTGTTTTCTATGTTCCCCTTTCTTTTTTCTTAGTTCTCTTGCTCACTACCTCCACTTTTTCCTCTTAGCTCCTTTTCATCCAGTCAACTGCTTCTCCAACTGCAGAATTTAATTCTTGGATTAAAGATAAACACCAGGAATTTACATTTATAGCAAACTCACAAGTGATTTTTTAATTGTCTAGTTAATTAAGTTAATGATAGGGGATGGAGAGCCTCAGAACACCTAAAGATTTCTCTGGAGTGGGGAGTTGGATTTACACACACAGGTGAAATGACTGTGGCATTTACTTCAGGGTGACGAACATTATGCCATAATCTTATCAGAGGATATTTGGTACTGCATTTGAGGACCATAGATTTAGATATCTTAAATAGTCCTGTGCTGGTTTGAATTTGTGGACCCCAGAAAAGACATGTCCTTTAATCCTCATTTAATATTGTTGGGTGGGAGTTTTTTGATTGTTCCCATGAAGATGTGACCCACCCAATTGTGGGTGATAGCTTTTGATTAAATGGTTTCCATGGAGATGTGTCTCCAACCATTCAAGGTAGGGTTGCTTACTGGAGCCCTTTAAAAGGGAATCATTTTGGAAAGAGTAGAGAGAGCCCTTTGGAGATAAAGAAGGAAAATGCCCCTGGGGTAGCTTCATGAAACAAGAAGCCTAGAGAGAAAGCTGGCAGATGTCACCATGTTTGCCATGTGCCTTTCCAGTTGAGAGAGAAACCTGAACATCACTGGCCTTCTTGAACCAAGGTATTTTTCCTTGGATGCCTTAGATGGGACACTTCTATAGCACATGCTTTAATTTGGACATTTTCACGGCTTTAGAACTGTAAACTTGTAACTTAATAAATTTCCCTTTGTAAAAGCTGTTCTGTTTTTGGTATATTGCATTCTGGCAGTTTTCAAATTAGAACAAGTCCTTTGGAAGTAAACAATTGCACTTATTTATGCATTACTCAGCATTACAAAATAAAGAGGTTATGGCCAACTAGCTATTCAGGGAAATAATAGATTCAAGTACTTTTCCAATCTAAGGTAAAATGACTCTGGCTATAGAGTGACAGGTGTGTTTTGACCAGTTTAGAATGGTGTATGGTCCCTTGAGTAGTAATGTGGAATGGTGAGTTGGTAAAAATCAGTGGCTTTTTGTACTACTGTTAGAAAGTTTTTAAAAGCAGTATATGATAAAATGTACTATATCTTGCCTTTCAAAACCACCTAAAAGTGTGTGTTTATAGTTTGTCAAAATAGTTTAGAGAGTTGAATTTTTTAACATTTAAAAAATAATTTAATTTTTTGTTTTGTTTTGCTGATGACTTCTAGGGACTTTGGACTTGAGCATTTTTTGAAGGATGATGATTTATTTTTCCAAAAAAATGATGAATTCATATTAATTTATTCGTACAATGGAGAAAAGTCCAAATAAAAATCACCCCAAATGTCATTATCATGAAATGAATATTGTTAACACTTAATGAGTATATTTTCACATCTCTTTAATCATTAAGACAGATAAATAGGTAAATATGGATAGATATTTTAAAACATAAAACTGGTGCCATACGTTAGATGTTACTTCAAATAAATTTTATTAAAATAATTTTACTTGCAATTAGTGAAAGAAAAAACAAACTATAGTGAAACTAGAATTACAGAAATTCACAGTGAGTATGTGTTTGCCACATGAGATATATGTTCCTAAATGACCCCTCTAAAATTAGGAAGAAAAAAGTTGATAATATTTAAGTAGTCCTTATGACTTTTAAACATGTGCTGCACCAATTTTCAATTTATTACTTCTTAAATTCACCCTTTATTGCTTTGTCTGGAAAATAAATCTGCTTCGTTTAAGTATTTTTTCTTTGTCAGCATTTTAAGTTTCAACAGTAACTATGCAATGAACAATGAGGGAATTAGCACATTTTTATTTCTTCCTAAATTCTCACTACTTTGATGCTGTTTCTGCTATATTTTTATAGTTAGTTTTCAAGACTGGGAACATTGTGCATGCACAATATCAAGTTCTTTGACTTCTGACTTCATTGCACAATAGGTTCAAAGTTCAAGACAACCCTTATACCACTATTTCTTCTTGCTTATTTGTGTTTCATCTTCAAATTTCATTTCCAAGAAAAGCTCATTAGTTCTGTATGCCTGGAGCTGTCTTGAATTCTTGAATATGTATATGCCTGAGTATGCATTTTGAAGAACAGAGATTTATGTAGTGTGTCAGGAATGGAATGCTGAAAGAAGTTTGCAAGATAGAGATAAAACTCACTAATGTTTGCAGGGCAATGACATTCAGCTCACTATTATTATTGTACAGAAATATTTTCCATTTTTATTGTATAGAAATATACAGGTCAACATATAACTTCATAGAGTCTGAGTGCTAATTTCTACTGTTAAACAAAGGTGCCTGTCCTAGAGAAACTAATAATCCTTAGGTAGATTAAGATATGAAGATATCGTTTTCTTATTTATAAGTTTTGGATAGTTTTTCTCAATGGTAAGCATATCAGATTGTTAATAGAAATGTGGGGTGTCTGTGGGGGCGCTGGGGGGAGCTCTTGCTGGTCATTCAGTTTGTTTCAATGTGAGAAGGTCAGGGTAATACAATTATTTTAAAAAATGACTGTACTTAAAAGAAATATGTTCAATGTAAAAACATATTTATGTGACATTTATATAGGAGTATGCATAAAAAGTAAATACTAAAATTAAAAGTTAAATCTATAATTGCTGACTTGAACAGATGCTCATGATAATGGAGCCAATTAAATTAACAAGGTAGATGGAAATTAATTTTTTAAAATGCAAAAAGACTGAGAAAGTCATCACAGTGGAAGATCACTTAGGAAGAGATTATAGTTAGGGAAGATCTAGGACTATGAGCAAGGGCACACTACATTTAGAATTATGGCTGTGGGGGAAGAGTGAGTAAAGGAGACTGAGAATGTGTTTTAAAACAACCTGCAAAAGTCAAGGGCAGTCTTATATGTAGATTTGAAGCTGAGGTCCCCACAGTGAAATCAGCAGTGAACCACAACAAAAATATTAAAAATAATAGGGCACATTTAGATATTAATTCAAAATCAGTTTTATTTTTTATGAAACTAGAAACGAGTCCAATTAGTGATGTCAGTTCTCATTGTTTTTCTCTTTCTTCTTTTTTAATATAGGCATTGAGGGCAATAAATTTCCCTTTCAGTACTGCCTTTGCTGCGTCTCATAAGTTTTCTTTCTTCTTTTTTTGTGTGGGTAGGCACACATCCCATAAGTTTTCTTTCTCCTTTTTTTTCATGGGCAGGCACTGGGAATTGAACCCAGGTCTCTGGCATGGTAGGAGAGAACTCTGCCTGCTGAGCTACCATGGCCTGCCCTGCATCCCATTAGTTTTAATATATTATATTTGCATTTTCATTCATCCCCAGATATTTACCAATTTCTCTAGCAATTTCTTCTTTGACCCACTGATTGTTTAAAGTGAATTTTTAAATCTCCACATATTTATAAAAGTTTTTGGTGATCATTGGTTTCCAGCTTCATTCTATTGTGATCCAAGAAAATGCTTTGAATAACTGCAATCTTTTTAAATTTATAAAAAAATCTATTTGTACCCTTGGGTCTAAGATGAGTCTCTTGTAAGATTTGTTTTGTGCACCAAAATATAGTCTATCCTGACAAATGTTCCATGAGCACTAGAAAAGAATGTATATCCTAGTGTTTTGGGGTGCAACGATCTATATATGTCTGTTAAGTGTAATTCATTTCTCAAATTGTTGAAGTTCTCTATTTACTTATTGATCCTCTCTCTGGTTTTTCTATCTATAGAGGAGAGTGATGTATTGAATTCTCCCACTACTATTGTTCAAATAACTATTGCTTTCTTCAGGTTTGCCAAGTTTGCCTTATGTACTGTGGAGCTCCTTGAGTGACAGCATAAACATTTTTGATTGTTATTTCTTCTTTGTGAATGGTCCCCTTTTATTTTACGTAGTGTCCTTCCTTGTCTCTTATGACATCTTTACATTTAAAGTCTATTTTGTCTCACATTAGTACAGCTACTCCTGTTTTCTTTTAGTTACAACTTGGATTTCCCATCCTCTCACTTTCAATCTATTTCTATCCTTGTGTCTAAGATGAGTCTCTTATAAGAAGCATATAGATAGATCATATTTCTTAATCCATTTTACCAATCTGTATCTTTTAATTAGCAAGTGTAGTCTGTTATCATTCAATGTTATTGCTGTAATGGCATTTCTTGAATCTACCATCCTATCCTTTGTGTTTATTTGTCAGATCTATATATTCTCTTCCTTCTTTCTCCTTTTATCTTTTAAGCCACCCTTATTGCAACTCTTCAATTTTGTGTCCTCCTCCAGATACCCCCTCTCTTGACTTTTTTTTCAGCCAACAGAACTCCCTTTATTATTTCTTGTAGGGCCGGTCTCTTGTTGACAAGTTCTCTTAGCTTTTGTCTGGCAGTGAAAATTTTAATCTCTCCCTCACTTTTGAAGGATGACGGACCTGAATAAATAATTTTTGGCTTTATCTTTCAGGGTCATAAATGTATCATATCACTGCCTTTATCTTTATCTTTCAGGGTCATGAATGTATCATACCACTGCCTTTTTGCCTCCATGGTACCACTTAAGTAGTCTGAACTCAGTCCTATGTGATTTCCCTTGTATATGGTGAGTTGCTTTTCTCTTGCTGATTTTAGCACTTTCTGCTTCTCTTCAAAATTTGATGGTATGATTAGTATGTGTCTTGGAGGAGGCCTATTTGGATTTATTCTATTTGGAGTTTGTTGGGCTTATCTGATTTGCATATTTATGTCTTTTCTAAATGTTGGGAAGTTTTCCTATATTGTGTCCCCAACTAGTCTTTCTAGCCCTTTAATGTTTTCCTTCTGGGACACCAGTGATTCTTATATCTGCATGCTTCATGTTCTCCATCATTTCCCTGAGATCTAACTCAAACTTTTCCATCTTTTTTGCCATTTGTTCTTTTCTCTATTCAAATTCAATTGTCCCGTCTTCTAGTTCACTTACTCTTTCTTCTCCTTCTTCAAATCTGCTTTTGTGTGTTTCTAGAATATTTCTAATTTGATCTACAGTATCTTTCTTTTATATGCTATTTTTCTATTTATTATTCAAATTTCTCTTTAAGCTCTTCTAGTGTCTTCATATTCTTTATGTCATTATCAACCCACTTTGTTTATTTAGGAGATTTGTATAAACATCTCTGATTAGTGGTTCCAAATTCTGTGTCTCTTTCAATGTTTCAATTTGGTCATTTGGCTGGGCCATGTCTGCCTATAACTTCATATGCTTTGTGATTTCCTATTGGCTTTGAGGCATTTTATTATTATGATAGCATTATTTTGAAAGTTGATTTCCCTTAGTCGTCTCAGGTTTTAAATTTGCTTGGGTTAGCATTGAAGATCTTTTGCACTTGATTTGTCAATAATTCACCACCAAACCAAGGCCCAGATCTTATGCAGGGGATGCAACTCTACGGAGGATCTATTAGAAGCTAGACAGATAGGCAGTTTGCTAGAATGCACTTTTTGTTTCTTCCCAGCAGTTGGTACTCTTGTGCCTGCATTTTGCCACAGGCCCACCTCTCCCAAAGTGCAACAGTTGGCTGAACAAGATGGAGAACCAGTGAAATTCCATCCAGGTCTGCTGTTTCCAGTGTGTGTTGAAAGCCACCAATCCCAAGGCTGGGGGATGGGCAGTGTGCACCTCAGCAGATATTCTGCTTGTGGGGGACTGGTGGTCCCCAGGCTCCCACTTGGGATTACTTTGAGCTATGGGACTGGGTATTTCAGCTGCCCCTGTCCACAGCCAATCTGGAATTGCTTGCTGGCTAGGCATGGTGTGGGGCACAGGGCAAGAGGGCATCAGGCTGTGGTGCAGTATTGGGCATGGGGTATGAGGTGGGGTTTGGGGTCAGGATGAGGCACAGGGGCACTGGAGCACAGGGGTGTGGCTTGAGGGGCACTAGCCTACAAGGTGCCATGGTGTGGGACGGTGGTTGCAGTGTGGGGGTTATAGCACAGAGGCATGTGTGCAGGGCATGGCATGGCTTGTTTCCTCATCCTCACCTCCCCATCCATGCACTCCTGAGATGCTGGGTCTCTGTATGGAAAGGGAGTGATAGGCTCTGTGCACTAGTTGGGTGGTCTTTATGAGCAAGGAAGGCAAGTTTACTGTCTTCTGGGTTCCCCAGGAGAGCTCAGGGCTGTGGAGCTGAGATGGCTGTTCTCCCAAGCCAGCTTCAGGGGCAGGCACTTTCTTGAGTGTGGCCTTTTGTCTTTGGTGAAGTCCTAATGGAACCCACTCACCCCTTCCTCTGTGTGTCAATTCTTCAGCTTTTTCTTTTCTTTTCTTTTTTTGTTTATCCAGGACCTCCCTATATAGTGTCACTCATGTCCTGGAACTGCTTGCTGTCTTGGTCCTTTTTCTGTCACATCTCGAGTTGTTCTGTGGAGCAGGGGTGAACTCAGCCTGTCCTATTCCACATCTTCCTGGACGTCACTCTTATGCCCATTTTTAAATTGGACTGTTTTGTCTGTTTGTTGTTGAGTTGTAGAATCTCTTTATATATTCTGGATATTAAACCCTAATCTGATATGTGGTTACCAAATATTATCTCCCATTGTATAGGCTATCTTTTTACTTTCCTGGCAAAGTCCTTTGATGTGCAGAAGTATTCGGTTTTAAGGAGATCCCATTTATCTATTTTTTTCTTTCATTGCTTCAATGATTTATTTTTAAAATCACACAATATCACTGGCTTCATTCTATAATCTCTACAGTGTTACATACTGTTTTATTATCCTTAACATGTGATACATCAAATTTAGAAAGTTTTGTTTTCTAACATATTTTACAGATAAGAAAGTAACTTTTTTCCTATCTTTTTGCATAGATTTTTTCAGATCTGTGAAAAAATATGGTTGGTATAATATAAACTACCAAATAAAGAAAATAGCAAAGATTGTAATATACATAATTGTATTTTACATTTAATAACATGCAAATGCTTATCACTTTATATTCCTGTGTGATACACTAAGTTCTGGGAATAGAGTGTTTAGAATCTAAAGGCTTATTTTATAGGCTGTGTGCCTTCTGATTGACTATAAATTAGTTATTAATAGCTCATTTGTCATCTAACAATTGCTTTAAAAAGCTGAGAATAAACAAAAACCCTAGTGGAAACAGTGATTGTTTCCAAGGTTTGCAAAACCTAACATCTTTGAATGTTGGGCCATTTCTGATTATTAAGACTCTTTTTGTCAAGTTCTTCAGCTATGCATAATATCTTACTGTGAAAAATAGAAACTATTGTGGCACAGATGAAAACCAAGTATAATAGGATTCTAGAGCCTAACGCATTCTAAAACATTCTTTTATGCTTACTTAAGAATGCTAAGACTTCCATCCTTCATTCTTGCGTGTGTGTGTGTGTCTCCTGATGAAGTATACTACTTGAAATTCTGCTTGAGAACATGATTCATAATAATAATAATGAGAATAACAACAATATTGTCTGTGGATTATAGCACTTTTGTTCATAGAGTTTAAAGTCCAATGTTTGAGCATGACTGTGTAGGAAAATATCTAGGGGAAAAAAGAAATTTCTCATTGACTGGAGAAATATTAACTATTTCATGACAGCAGGGTCATTTTGATAAATTTTTATTCCAGGAAAATGCATATTATATAAAGGTCTCAGACATTAGATTTCTTGGCTAAAAATCATTACTTGTAGATCCTCTTTTATGTCCCTTTCAATTAGGGTATTTTATAATTTAGAATAGAAAGTACTTTTCACTTTATCTTAGTTTGAAAAAGCATGCACAGTGAGTGCTTACCTCATCAATGTTTGTATGTTTGTGTTTCCCTCTAGAATAAAATGGTAAAGGAAGGCTGTTTTGGTTTGCTAAAAAAACAGAAGTGGATTGGGTTTTACAATGGAGATTTATTAGCAGATTTGTAGTTCTAAGTCCATGAAAATCTCCAAAGTAAGGCATCAAGAGGGAAATACCTTCTCTGAAGAAAGGCTGATGGCATCTGGGTTCCCTCTGACACATGGGAAGCACATGGCCAGCATCTGTTGATCTTTCTTTCCCAGGTTTCATTGCCTTCAATTCTGCTTCCAGTGACTTTCTCTTTGAACATCTGCCACCCCCCTTAACATCTCTTGGATGTTTCTTTCTCTATTCTCTCTCTCAGTGTTCCTGCCTTTATCTTCCCATAAAGCACTCTAGTAAAGGTTTGAATGGGTTTGAATGGGTCATGTCTCAATTGAAACACCTAACCCAAAGGTCCCACTCACAATAAGTCTGTACCTAGAAGAATGGATTAAAAGAACATGGGCTTTTTCTGGGTTGTGTAACATCTCCAAACTAACACAAAAGACCATTATTTACTTTGGGTCTTTCATATATTGAGGGCCTATTCCAGATTTCTGAAATGGTGCAAATAACCAGAAAGTTAAAAATGTTTTAAGAAATACCAAAATACCAAAAACATTTGGTAGGCAATACATGAAAAAGATATTATGGTGCAATGATTATTGTGTCTATTTAATTTTGGAAACAATTGTGCTAAAAATAATGCAGTTTATAAATTTACTTAAAATTGGGCAATGCCATGACTATTTTCAATGGAAAGTGTAGGATACAAGCATTCTTAATATTTATTCCTGGGGAAAAATATCATGGGATTGAGGAAATGGGGGAAAAGATATACACAAAACAAAATCTCCTGATTGTTAAGGCCTTATTATAATAAAATGAAATATATGAGGATACTTCACAACATCATATAACATACTACTACTATTACTATTTGTATCTTCTAATACACATAATTTGTCTAATATTCTATTATCCAGTATTGGGTATACTGCTACATCCAATTAATACTTAATATCTATGAACTAGCTTTATTCTCACAACAACACAGTGAGAATAAAATAGATTCTAATTTTATTCCTAGTATACAGATGAAGAAGTGTAACTGCAGAGATTTAAAATAATGTTGCACACAGTTTCACAATCAGAATATGGCAAGAACATCTTTGTGCCTGTTTGAGTCTGTGGTGGACCTCAGAAAAGCCATGTCCTTTAATCCTCATTCCATATTGCTGGCTGGGAGCTTTTTTATTGTTCCCATGGAGATGTGACCCATCCAATTGTGGGTGGTACCTTTTGATTAGATGGCTTTCATGGAGTTCTGACTCCACTTATTCCAGGTGGGCCTTGACTGGAATCCTTTAAAAGTGGAAACATTTGGAGAGAGTCTGAGAGCCCACACAACCAGAGACCTTTGGAAATGAAGAAGGAAAATGCCCCCTGGGGAGCTTCATGATACAGGAAGCCTGGAGAGAAAGCTAGCAGATGGCACCATGTTCACATGTACATTTCCAATAGGGAGAGAAACCCTGAACTTCATGGCCTTTTTTTTTCTTTTCATATTTTTATAGCCAAACTAAACAACATACAAACATGTACATTTTTAATATATGAACATTCCATACTTGGTGTACAATCAATGGCTCACAATATCATCACATAGTTGTATATTCATCACCATGATCATTTTTTAGAACATTTGCATCACTCCAGAAAAAGAAATAAAAAGAAAAAAGAAAAAAGCTCTTACATACCATACCCCTTACCCCTTCCTCTCATTGACCACTAGTATTTCCATCTACCCAATATATCTTAACCTTTGATCCCTCTATTTTTTTCCTATACCCCTTACCACTCCCTTTCATTGATCCCTAGTATCTCAATCTACTCAATTTAACATTTGTTCCCCCTATTATTTATTTATTTTTTATCCATATTTTTTACTCATCTGTACATACCATAGATAAAATGAACATCAAACTCAAGGTTTTCAAATCACACAGTCACATTGCAAAAGCTATATCATTATAAAATCATCGTCAAGAAACATGGGTACTGGAACACAGCTCTACACTTTCAGGCACTTCCCTCTGGCCACTCTAATACACCTAAAAATAAAAAGGGGATATCTATATAACACAAAAGAATAACCTCTAGAATAACCTCTCAACTCTGTTTGAAATCTCTGAGCCACTGACAATTTCTCATTTCTCTTTTCCCCCTTTCAGTTGAGAAGGTTTCCTCAATTCCTTGATGCTGAGTCCCAGCTCATTCTAGGATTTCTGTCCCACATTGCCAGAGAGGTTTATACCCCTGAGAGTCATGTCCCACATAGAGAGGGGAAGGGCAGTGAGTTTGCCTACACATTGGTGAGAGAGAGAGTGAGAGAGGCCTTAGAACTGTAAACTGGCAACTTATTAAATTCTCCCTTTTTAACGTCATTCTGTTTCTGGTATATTGCATTCTGGAAGCTAGCAAATCACAACAATCAGGGATCTATAAATGAAAAACATATTCATAGGATACTAGTTGGGAGCACATTTTGTTGTTGAACCTATCGCTCCACTAAATCTAGAAGTCACTGTTTTCTAGATTTAAGCCTAATCTTAAAGTTTTATTGCCTTTTCATTGCTTTTAACTTTAGATCAGCTAGGAAAAAAAAAACCTTAAACTTGGTAGATTTTTAAAAATAAAGAATAGATTGTTCAGCTTTCATGCAATGTTTGGAAAAAAAAGGTTTTGTTTTTTTTATTTTTGAATTATGATTTAGGCACTGATACAACAGCTTTCAAGGAAGCATATTGGGGGTTTTCTGAGATTTTTCTGGAGCCTGAACACTTTGTTATTATTAAATCACATCATAATTGCTTCCCATCACCCTCCCCCACCTACACAAACACACACAATGTTTAAATATATGGTTAGTGTCAGCTGTTTTCTTAGAGTCCTAGGCTCATACCTGGAGACTGGAACAAAGATATGGCTTAAACTTTGGCCAAACCTGAATGGAATGTACTGACTAATTACTGAGGTATTTCTGGGTTAGGGTACAAAATATACCAGAGTGTAGTGGACTGGTTTTGTAAAGTTGTTTAAATGCAATATCCCAGAAATGGAATGGCTTTTAAAAATGGAATTTAGTAAGTTACCAAGTTTATGGTTCTAAGGTCATAAAATGTCCAAACTAAGGCATCCAGAGAATAATGCTGTGCCAATTTGAAGTCATTATGTTCCCCAGAAAAGTCATATTTTAATCCTGATCCAATCTTGTGGGGACAGCTGTTTCTTTTAATCCTGATTCAACATTGTAGGGTGGAAACATTTGATCACATTGCTCCATGTAGATGTGATGCCCCCATTGTGGGTGTGACCTTTTGATTAGAAGGAGATGTGACTCTACCCATTCAAGGCAGGTCTTGATTAGTTTACTGGGGTCCTTTAAAAGGGGAAACAATTTGAAGAAACCTCAGAGAAGATGCAGACACTTGGAGAACAATTGCTTCAAAGCTGACAGAACCAACATGAAACCCAGACATTTGGAGATGTACAACCAAGCAGACTCTATCCTGTGCCTTCCCATAAGATGCTAAGCAAGCCAGAACCCAGAGTTAGTGTCCTGGAGGAGCTAAGTGAAGGCCCACAGATGCCAAGTGAGGAATCCCCGCAGGTAACAGAGGCTGAAAGCAATGGAACCCAGGAGCAATGGACCAGTAGATAGTCACATGCCTTCCCAGCTGAACGAGCTATTACAGATGGCATCAGCCTTTCTTAAGTGAAGGTAACTTCTTGCTGGTGCCTTAGTTTGGACATTTTCTTGACACTAGAACTGTAAATTTGTAATTTATTAAATTCCCCTTTTTAAAAGCCATTCCATCTCTGGTATATTGCTTTCTGGCAACATTAGCAAACTAATACAGAGACCTTGACTCAATAATTGGCCAATGACATTCAGGGTTTCTCTGTCAACTGGGAAGGCACATGGCAATATCTGCTAGCTTTCTCTCCTGGCTTCTTCAATTGACTTCCATGAGGGCATTTTTTTTTTTTCTTCATTTCCAAAGGTCTTTGTCTGTGTAGGCTCTAAAGCTTTTTCCAAAATTTTTCCTTCATAAAGGGCTCCAGCAAGTGACCCACCTTGAATGGGTAGTGACAAGTGACACATATCCAAGGAAACTACTTAACCCAAAGGTCCCACCCACAATTCTGGGGTGCACAACAGTTTCAAATCAGCACAGGGAGTCTATATCTGTTTGTTAGCATTTATTTTATAAAATGTAAAGATTGATGTTTATGTTTAGTTTCTGTTTTGATATGTTAGCTTCTGTTGTTCAATGTGGTCATTCAACCTAATTTGGCTCTGACTATAGGACTATGAAAGACCCCTCCTGGAATGACACTGCATGTTTACTAAGACCAAGATATCTCACCTATATCTTGGTGGTCACATTCTAAAATTGAAGTACCTCCTGTGAGATTGAGAAAGGACTTTAGAGGCACTTAGAAGGATCAGACTACTAATATGTTCCTGTGCTTTCTTCCTCTGCTGTATTATATCTCAACTTCATTAAAGCATTGTGAAGATTCTTGAGAACTTAAAATCATCTAAATGAACATAATTATAACTATTATCTTCAAATATGTATATGTGTACATATATACATATATACATGCGCATTTTCTTATTTGTATACACATGTGTACACATGAACACACTTTATCTGTATTTATCTATCAATGAATCCATTTATTTATTTAATTTGTAACTGTTTGTTGTAAGCCAGACATTGAAATTAGGTACTGACTGAAGAACTAGTGCAACACAAAGACAGATAAATATGATCCTTCTCTGAGTTACTCCCACTTTCTTTTTTGGAAGATAACAATGTAATTAAATAATTAAGATATTAGTTAATTAGTGTAAATAATTTTCAAAATATCTCTAGGACATGGGGGTAAGGGCAGTCAACACAAAAGGAAAGTTCCCATCTATAGAAATAGGGTGATTAATGAAGAAAAATAAAAATAATTATAATAACTGAATACAATTAACATAAATTTTCAGAACGTATTTTTTTGTCAAATGGTTAAATTGTTTTTACAGTGTTGTGTCTTCAACACCTTGTTATTCTCAGTCTAATCACTTGATCTGTATGAACCCAGTTGCACATGAAGCTTCCACAATTCCCTTTTACACTTATGATGCCCCAAACTGTTTTTCCCAGGCTGATCACCTTTTAAGTTCTGTATGGATTTTTTTTTTTTTTTTAGATGATACTATAAACCAATCTAAGTCAATCTGGTCACAAAAAATTATTCAAACGGGGGAAGGGTTAAGACTTCCTGCAACAACCCTGCTGACAGTACAAAATACAAATAAGTTTCAGGTTTAATATTGTCACACATTAGTATGCAAGCTCAAAACCCTTCATATCTGTTGTCTAAACTGAAACTTTTAATGCCCTACTATTATGAAATGTAAAGGTCACAGGAAGTAGATGTCAGTGCATCCCAAAAGAGCGTGTATGTAATAATGAAGGAACATTCTGTATTTCTTGTTTTAAATTCAACCAAGATGGATATTTTTGCAATGTATACTGAATATAAA
This sequence comes from Myrmecophaga tridactyla, assembly GCA_004026745.1. Taxonomy (NCBI): domain Eukaryota; kingdom Metazoa; phylum Chordata; class Mammalia; order Pilosa; family Myrmecophagidae; genus Myrmecophaga; species Myrmecophaga tridactyla. The sequence continues at coordinate 82,834 of PVIY010001633.1, forward strand.
GTCTAGAGAAAAAAAGTTATTAAAAACTAAAAAACTGAGTTTTAGAATTATTAGTCATTTCAACAGATGTAAAATTACTCTGTCAAATTGTCATAAAGTTGCTATAAAAAACCAGTAATAGTTTGCAAATCAGAACTTTGAGAAACAGCCTTTAGATAATTATTTTACCCATATGGTGGCATTATTGTACAAGAAATCTCCTTCATAATGGCTAAGTCCAGGGGTTGAGGGATATTTCTTAAAGCTAAAGACTTTAGGATTTGTGAGATTCTTACAACCAATTCATAAAGGGGGTGTGTACTTAAAATATTTTAGCCAATCCACATAGTTTGATTATTACTGATTTCAGCAAGGCGCTTTCTATTATTAAATATCCACTATACTAAAAATAAGCATCTACTTTTACCAATGAAAACAGATTGCTAGCAATCAATAAGCAAATTACAGATGCAACTGGTATTGTTAAAAAAGAATACTGAAACACTTGTAGCAGCCTCTGCAACACGTTTTGTGTTGAAAAATATCTGACCATCTCCAGAGGGAGACTTCTCAATTATAATAAATGACAGTCCTAGATGTTTAACTAAAATATCATACTATATAAAATGAGCTGTTTTAAAGTAAATTACCAACACCATATTATATTGTCCATTATTTCACATTCAGCAAGTCTCAAATTCAACTAATTAGACCCTATAAATTAAGCACCCCCACATTCTAAATGTGGAACCACAGGCATACTTAGAGTGATAATTTTTAAGTCTCCCTACTGCCTACACTGGGTTTGTTATTCCATTTGGAAAATACAGAATTAGGTGAAAATAAAGGAAGTTGATTTCAGATTCAAACTTTATAATTGTCCTCATGCTCAAACCTACAAAAATGTTCCTTTGTTTGAGTCTTTGGGTCTGGGTAAAGTTTACTAGCTCAGAAAAGAATGAACGAATTTTCTGAGTAGGCTGGTAAGTTTCATCTATTTATTTGTTAACTGGGACTAAGTCCATTGGTTGTCAGTAACATTTTGATTCTTGTCACCATGCCAGATGAACATGAGGTCTTAAAGAAGCTCAGGGTCCAATTGCCAAGTAGATCTGGATTGCCTATAAAAATACTATTGAATTAGGGTGGAAGTTTGTGGCAAAATTCTTCAAAGTGTGACAGATCTCACATCTCTGCATTCTGAAATCTGATAGCAACTCCTCTTCTATGTTAATAATGTCTATTTAAAAGTGTGCTAATTTCTCTACTTAACTCAGCACCTTTGCTGATTTATCTGTTGTTTAGGTCGAGGACACATATTGAGTCATTTTTCTGAACATGCTTTGAGCGTGCTTTGTGGCCACTCTCTGCCTTTTAATGCCACAGCATGGTGCTTTGCAAAATATGCCATAAAGTTTTAACAAAAAGTATATTTACTTGCAATAATGTTAGATTATTAGACTATCCAAACTTGCAGGACAGGAAAGGTAGAATATTTAAATAAAGAAGAGACCAAGAGTCCAAACTCCTTTATGGGCATAGCAATCTTTATAAAAATTTTTTAAAGGTAATTAGAACTAGTAGGGTAAAAATGCATTATGCAACCGTGGACTTTCCTAAATAAGGGCATATTTTGAATTTGTATTTATATCATGAAATATCACTTGTGAAAGTTTGTGTTTCACATGTAATATGTAAAGTGTCAGAAAATAATAGGATAAGCTATTTACAAATTGAAAATTAAAATGGCTGTGAAACATTATTAAATATCAAGTGATGAACAAATAAAGGTGATCAAGACAGAATTTCTGAACCTATTCCTTTTTCTGAAGTTTGAAAAATAAAATATAGTGACTGCAAGTTAATAAAGTAGAAAAAAACATGCTTAATTTTCACTGGTTACATTTCTCCTGTAAGTTAAAATGATGAGTAATGGCTATCCTTTGGAATACAGAGATTTGAGATGGACTTTTTACTTTGTGGAATTTATCAGAGTTCCTCTAACCATTTGGAGTTAAGAAAAACACATTACACAAAGAGTCTCTAGTAGATTAAAGACTTTGGATCTGGTTTATTTCCTGTCCCTGCCCCCACCCCACCCTCCACCCCACTGAATAAATGTTAATGAGGTAATTCCGTGTCTGTGGGCTTGGCCTCTCTCTGTCTCTCATCCTTGTGAAACAAGATAGGGGCTATTGAAATTGAAAACTTAGGACATGAGAATTTCAAGAAAACTTTTTTAGTGAGGTCAAATGGAAAAATGGTAAGGGTCATGGGCTGGACGTAGAGATGCCTGATGATGATGAAGCACTTATTAGACAAGACCATCCTGAAGAGAAGCCCTGAGGACCACATAAGGAGAACAGAGCATTGGAGAAAAGGTAGCCTAGGGGCCACCAATAGTACTTTATGCTAGTGTGTTGATTCACTTGAGGATATAGTCTGAAAATAAAACAGAGTATGCATTTTCTTTTTCAGTCTCCTTCTATTCTACAAATATTCAGCTGTTACTTATCAACTAATAAAACACTATTTAACGATCTTTAGTGTTTTCTGTTAACGTTTCTTTGCTCATATTCACTCTTCCTTTTTTTTCCAGCTGAAAGTTATTTCTTTGTAAACTTCTGTTGTGTTGAGAAAAATGGAAGATGTTGATGAAGAAACAGAAATTGCAGAGGGGGCATATTGAATATGCCATTTCCCTTTAGATTTTAGAGTATCCAAAATCCAAAATCCCTTTGGATTTTCTCCTGGCAAAGATGAATAAGAATAAGTATAAGAAGGAGAAAAAGAAAAAGGAGGAGAAGGGGATGGAGGGGGAGGGGGAAGGGGAGGAGGAGATTGTCTGTCATCACACCAAACATTCTTTATTTTCCAACAGATTAAAAAAATGATAATCAAAGAAACTGTCACATCCAATGTTGCAATGGCAGTTAAGAAAAGATGGAAAAATAGGTTTCCTAACATAACATTCAATATAATCATTGCTTCTACATGATTCTTATTTTTATTGCTGTTTTATGTGCCCATTTAAAACATTAATGAGATTATAATGGAGGAAATTTTATATCACTCAGAATACCACCACCTAGAAATAACTAGTATTCACATTTTAAACACATTAGTTTTGACATCTCTTTGTGACTCTAAACAGATAAAAATGAATAGAAATTATTTTATAGTGATGGGATTCATACTCTACATTGTATTTTAAATAAGCATATCCAATTTGATTTTTATTAAATTTATATTTAAAAAATGAATCAACTTTAAAGGTTTCTAAGTTTCTAAATGATCTCTCTATAGTTATGAAAAAATATGAAATGTCTTAAAAATAACTGAAGGCAAAAAAAAAGGATGCATGTGTAGTTCGGTGGTAGAATTCTCACATGCCATGTGGGAGACTGAGGTTCGATTCCCAGCCCATGCACTCCCCCCAAAATAAATAAATAAATAAAAATAACTAAGGTACTGTGCTTCTTCCCTACAAATTGGACAGATATTTAATAAAAGATAAGAAAATTAGCATATTTATGCATACTTAAACTCACTACTCCCTTTTTATTAGTCAAGTATTCATTTTTGCAAATTTTTTATAAAATTCATATCCTTTTGTATAATTATTAAAACCAGAGTTATTTTGTTTTACTTGTATTTAAATAGAGTTAATACCCTCTTAATTTCCTTCTCTAATTCTGAAGTCTGAATTACATGAAGAGAGAGTGTCTCAGTTTGCCAAGACTATTTTAACAAAATTCCAAAAACTTGTTGGCTTAAGCAACAGGAATTTATTGTCTTACAGTTTTGGGGCTAGAAGTCCAAAATCAAGGTGCTAGCAGTATCAGACATTCTCTGAACTCTGCAGTGTTCTGATGGTGGCTTGCTGGTAATCCTTGGTGTTCCTTGGTTTCTAGATGCATCTCTGCCTTAGGTCCCACAGTGATCTGTTTCTCTCTCCTCCTCCGGTGTCCATGAACTGTGTTAGTCTGGATTTTCCCAGTTTATAAGGCCTTCAGTCATGCTGGATTAAGGCTCCCCATGATTCAATTTGGTCTCATTCAAATTGGATTTTTGAAGATCCTATTGATAAATGAATTCACTTCCAATGGACTGGGGTTAGGATTTACACATGCCTTTGTAAACATTATTCAGTCAACCACAGGGAGCAATATCTGGTCGGCCCTATCTACTCCAGCTATCATTCTTTTAGCTGTAAACATTATCTGAGAGACTCTGCATCAGAACTGAGTCAGAACAATCCAACCAAGTCCTTCTTGAATTGCTAACCAACTAGAATCCATAAATTATTGTTCCAACTCAGCACAACCCTGAGACCAAAGAATGTGCCAGACAGAGATTACCTGTAAGTTTTAATTAGGGACTTATGGGTAGAAGAATAATTCTTCCCAATGGTGGCCAGTTGGGAAATGGAACTTTGCACTCCTCCCAGAACCGAGAGAGAGAGAGAGAGAGAGAGAGAGAGGAGTTCCAGGGGGTGGGCAGTTTATCAGGTTCAGGGTCCCAAGAGACTTGATTAGGGGAGGGCAGTTTTACATTCCTTGACCTTTAATGTCTGTCTGCTCATGTAGGCAGTTGTCTGACTTGCTCCCAAAATGGAGAAGGGGGTGAGATCTGAGCCCCAGTCCCTTATAGCTGTACAAGCCACAAAATTCCAGGATGATTTGTTATGCACCAATAATAACAGGAATAGAAATATTATATCTGAAAGGGTGACACTACCGTGACAAAAAACCTAAAACATGACATCGGTGGCTTTCAGACCAAATGTCAGCTATCAGTGACAGCCTGGGGCTTGGAGGAGGGTACTTATAGAATCCTAAAGGACCTTGGGGAGTTTGTTGGTAATACTGCAAAGAAAATGAGAAAAGCCTTATTAGAAGCTGGAGGGAAGGAGACACTTACTAAGTAATGAAGTAAAAATGTTGCCTGCATTAACATGTGAAATAGAAATTGTACCTAGTGAACTTGATAAGAAATCTAAGGAGATTTAGAGGCAGAATGCTCAGGGTACTACCTGGATTCTTCTAGAAGCCTAGAAAAATGAGAGAAGCAAGAGATACACCATAGAGCACAGTATCTGGTCCTAGAGTGAAAGTCGAAGCGCCCAATACAGCCTACTCAGCCAGCAAAGTATTCGCAAATTAAGAAATGACTTTTGGAACAAATTCAAATCAATGGAGGAACTTTAAAATCATTTTTTGAATATGTAAGAATTAGCTGATGTTGTGCTTTATAGAACTTTCAGATAGCAGTTCTCTAAGAGTCTTAAGGCTATGCTTGTAGATAACCCTTAAATAATAACATAGCTAGGGGTCTTTAAGGGGTGGCTCTTCATCTGTATCAAAGGGACCCCAGGAAAGAAGAAGCTCTGTCTCAAAGAGATTTTTGGTTGTGGCTGTCCCTTTATGAAATGAGCCACAACTAAAATTTGTAGGAAACCTACATTGTTTTGAGAGAATTGTACTATATAGACTTACTACTGGCTTGAACTAAATGCTGCTAGATTAAAAAAAAAAGAAAGGAATAGTATAGCCTTTGGACCCTAAACTGAGAAATATAAGAAAGGTACTCAGTTGCAAACAAAGAACACAGAATAAAGTGCCCAAAATGTTGAGCTGAGAGCAAAACAAATAACTTCCAGAGAGCATACTGAGTCTCAGTGGAACTGATGATATGTACCTCATTCATTTTAGAATTATTATGAACAGTGTTCTATGCTTCTCCCTTTTTCCCTGCTTTTGAACTAGTTATCTATAAGATGGACTTTTCCTGTGCCAATATAATATAGATGGGTGGGAAGGCTGCATTTTTTTTGGACAATGGGGAGAATGTGGGAAATTATTTTTGTCAAAGTTGACCACAACAATATCTATTGTATTAGGGTTCTCTAGAGAAACAGAATGAGCAGGAGATATCTGTAAATATGAAATTTATAAAGGTGTCACACACAACTGTGGGAATGGAAAAATCCAAAATTCATAGGGCAGGCTGTGAAGCTGGCAGCTCCAATGAAGTGCATCAACAAACTCCACAGGAGAGGCTTGCTGGCTGAAGAAACAGTGAAAAAAAGTCCTGTTCTTCCTTAAAAGTCTTCAACTGATTGGGTTATCTCATCTGTGAGAGACATACCCTTAGTTGATCAGAGATGTCATCAGCCACAGCTGCAATCAACTGACTGATGATTTCATATACCAGCCTTCCGGCTCATCAACCAGCCATGAAATACCCTTGCAGCAATGGTTAGGCCAGTGCTTGCCTGACCAGATAACTGGGCATCATCACCAGGCCAAGTTGACCCCAGAACCTAACCATCACAGCCCACCCCTTGTCAACTTGGCAGCTATATATATCACCTTGAAACATGCTTAATTTCCAAATAGAACACAATAACAGACACATGTTTTGCCTAACAATATTCAACTGTTCTACGTATACCTGGAAATGCACTACATCTCTCCAGAATAGGGTGCAAGTCCTTAGGTAACATTTACTCCTTTTTTTTTTTTTGCTAAACTGTAGAATTTATTAAATTATAAATTCTGTAGACAAAAAGAAATATGCAGCTCAAGAGAAACCTCGATACCACAAAAAGACTAGACAGCAAAGACTATGAGAATGCTGTGCAGTACATTACAGACAAAATTCCAAAACAAAAGCTTTTGGCTGTTTTCTTTACATTTCCATTTCAATAACTTAACTATAAAATGGTTGTTACTCATCTATTTTTAAATCCCAAATTCACATCTATTCTCTCATTAAATTAAGCTTCCTGCTTAGACTGATATGAAGTATCTCATAGGTGCCAAATTTTAATAATGATTTTATATCAATTCATGAAGAAAAATAAGATACAATGCAAAAGTCAGATGAGGATCATTAATGCACAGATAAAACACACATTGGCAGAAAGAACTGAAGAAAATTGTAAAAAAAACAAAATCTTTAAATGGACTGAAAGAAAACCGGGTTGTTACTAAACAGCTCTCAACTATAAACACCCAAGTTCCATACAATAAATAAATTTCTCAACAGAGACATGTTAGACATTTTAATTACAGGTCTATTTTGTCCATACCCCTTCCCACCCCCACTCCCAAAATGCACTACTAGGGATGAGCATAATGTTAGGTAGGCAGAAATTTGCAGATAACCATTTCAACCTTAAGCATGGGACTAAAGACTGTTTTTACTTTAACTTCAGTTACTGTGCGCTGTCCATCAGGCCTTCCAGCTCTGACACTGACACTCACTGTTGTACCCCTTGCTACCGAGGGATCAGTTCCTGAATGATGTGATTGATCAGCTATTGTCTGGCTTGCATTAGAAACCAAAAGTCTCTTTTGGGTCAAGGAGTTCTGTGCAACAAGTGCAGATGGATCCTCACTATCACTGCTGGCCGCTGATTCGGTTTCTTCAGTGGAGCTGTCTGGTGCTGGTACCCAGCCTGAAGACGGTGATTCATGATCTTCTTTTCCTTCTCCCCTATGACTCCATTAAGCTCTGTTGTCTCCACTGAGTTGTAAATGAGAAAAAGAGTCTTCCAGAGAAGTGCTTAATCAAGTGGATGGTGTTGCAGGGCCTGTTGATTGACCATCTACTAAAGTTAGGGGCTTTACGGAAGACAGGAGAGGCTGAGCTGAAGCTCCCACTCTGTGCTGATACATTGTCTGCTCCATCAGCAGAACTTCCTCTTGCTAGGCTTATACTATTAGAGTCACAGTCCAGTCCAAGTCTGGCTACTCCCTTCTCTGGTATATTTATGATATCCTGTTTAATCTTTCTGCAACCTCCATGTTCATTTCCCCAATACTGAGCCATATTTTCAAGATCAGAAACACAGAGAAACCCGGCAATTATCATTTCAATGCTCTCTTTACCTTTGGAAAAAGCATCTTCTAGCTCTCTACTAGTAAGCTTATCATACTGCCACCACCCATTTCTTCCTTCATAATACCACACTTATTCACCATTTCCTCTACTTGCAGCCTTGAGTTCTGATGACAACAAAGCTTGCCAAGGAAATCCTCAGGAATTTCTTTTTAACAGAGGGCACACTGCTAAAGTTTCCAAGACTCCAAGTCATGAAGCTCCCTTTACCCACAAATAGCAGAAAACATGCTTACAAGGCAGACTGACTGGGTGACACATTTGTAGATAAATGGCACATTCAGGGACAGTTAGAGAAGGTGCAGTATTAGAACAGAATTCAACTTTCCTTTTGGTAGAAATCATATTTACTGAGTGATCAATTTCACCACAACCAGCCATCATTTCTATTACAGATCCCACAGATGTCTGCTACAAAAATAAAACATCATCTTCACCAACAGTCAGCCAGCTTGCGGTATTTTCTCTTCCACTGTTGGTTCATTCTTGGTGCCTCCCTGTCACAACCTTGATCACTGCAGCATTTTCTTCTTGGCCTCAGAACCCGCGGTCAACATTCACTCTTAAACTTCATATCCTATAACTAAAATACTATAACATGAACAATACAACTCACATCATATGATAAGATGAAAATAAGATATTTGCTTATGTACAAACATAAACCTATGTATAACAAAACAAGGAGGAAATAGTCATAGAATTACAGTTCTTGTTTCTGTAACTGGTCACATGGTCTTAGTTCATATTCCACTGCCCATTCCATGTTTCCTTTACTCTCAACAAGCACTTCAGCTGGCCATGGTTCATCGCCAGGTGTGATGAACCAAATTTTCATTCCTGAAGTTTCTGGACCATGGGTAGTGCTGCTTGATTAGGGTTGTTGAGTTTTCCATTGAGTTTAATAACAGGGCATGGTAGTACTAAGAGATGCCCTAGGGGATACCCTGCATTCCAAGAAAACTCTTCTTTACTTTCATTATGTAGTTGCAACCATATTTCCCCTTGATATCCAGGGTCAATCACCCCAGACTGTACATTAACATCTTTTCTTGCCTGTTGACTTAGTGGCATCAGAAGCACCAAGTGGCCAGGTGGCAGTTTTAACTTCTAGTTCAGTGGAATTGTTGTTGTGTTTCTTGGTAGGAGCACTCCTCCTTTTGGAACTAAACCTGTAGACCAGAAGAACTTAAGATTTCCGGGGCAAGAAGCAAAAATTTTTCTAGTGGATCACTAGGGGTAATAGGGAGTGGTGCCATACCCATTTCCATCCCTTGATTCCTGGACCCATGAATCTTGGCTATGGGAGAAATAGCACCACATAAGACACTGATTCAAAGCATACATAGCCTCCTAGAGAACGTTGCCCCAGCCCTGCAAGGTACTGCCACCTAGTTGGCACCATAATTGAGTCTTCAAAAGGCCATTCCACCGTTCTATTAATCCAGCTGCCTCTGGGTGATGGGGAACATAGTAAAACCAGAGAATTCTATGAGCATGTGCGAATTCCCATGCTTCATTTGCTTGTGAAATGGGTTTCTTGATCAGAAGCAATGCTGTGTGGAATACCCTGACGATGGATAAGGCATTCTGTAAGGCCATGGATGATAGTTTTTGCAGAAGCATTACATGGAAGGAAGGCAAGTCCATACTGGAGTATGCACCTATTCCAGTTAGAACAAATTGCTGCCCCTTCCATGATGGAAATGGTCCAATGTAATCAACCTGCCACCAGGTAGCAAACTAATCACTTGAGGGAATGGTGCCATATCAGGGTCTGAATGTGGGTATCTGCTGCTGGCAGATTGGGCACTCAGCAGGGACCATAGCCAGGTCAGCCTTGGTCAGTGGAAGTCCATGTTGTTGAGCCCATACATAATCTCCATCCCTACCGTGATGCCTATTTTGTTTCTGAGGCCATGCAGCAGTGGCAGTGGAATGAGGATGACTTTTTTTCCACAGAATGGGTCATCTTATCCATTCGATTATTAAATCTGCCAGTCACCCTCTGATGTACAGTCACATGGGACACAAATATCTTCATACTTTTTGCCCACTGAGAGATGTCTATCCACATACTTCTTCCCCAGACCTCTTTGTCACCAACTTTCCAATCATGCTCTTTCCACGTCTCTGACCATCCAGCCAAATCATTAGTGACAGTCCATGAAATAGTAAACAAATTCAGCTCTGCCAGTTCTCCTTCCAAGCAAAATGAACAACTATGTGCAGTGCTTGAAGTTCTGCCCACTGGGAGAAATTCCCTTCACCACTACCCTTTAAGGGGTTGTAGCGCTGCAGCTGTACACTTCCAGGTGGTACCTGCAAATTGTGCAGAACCATCTGTACTAAGCCTGAGTTTTCTCTTCCTCAGTTAACTGACTGAAGGATCTACCCAAGAGGCCATAGTTCTGGTCTGGAAAATAGAAGGTAATGTGGCAGGAGTGGGAGCAATGGGCATTTGGGCTACTTCCTCATGTAACTTACTTGTGCCTTCAGGACCTGCTCAAGCCCTATCTCTAATATACCATTTCCATTTTATGATGGAGTGTTGCTGTGCAAGTCCAACTTTATGGCTTGGTGGGTCAGACAACAGGCAACTCAGATCCCAAGATAACTTGATGGCCAATGGTTAAGCATTCAAGCTCCAGTAGCAGGCTGTGCTAGTCTGAAAGTATTACGTACCCTAGAGAAGCTGTGTATTAATTCTGTTCCATCTTGTGGAAGCGGCCATTTCTTTTAATCCCTATTCAGCACTTCACGTTGAAGACTTGATTAGATATCTCCACAGAGATGTTACTCACCCCATTGTGGTTATTAACCTTTAGTTAGTGGAGGATGTGATTCCACCCATTTCAGATGGGTCTTGGTTAGTTTACTAGGATCCTTTAAAAGAGAAAACATTTTGGAGAGAGCAACAGAGCTGCGATAGAGCCATGAAAACCACAAGAGCCCACACAGGTAGAGATTTTTGGAGATGAAGAAGGAAAACACTCCTGGGGGAGCTTTCTCCTAGAGAGAAAGCTAGCAGATCTCACCATGTTCACCATGCACCTTTCAGTTGAGAGAAAAACCCTGAACTTCACTGACTTCCTTGAACCAAGGTATCTTTCCCTGGATGCCTTAGATGACACATTTCTACCTTGCTTTAATTTGGACATTATCACACACAGGTTTAGAACTGTAAACTTGCAACTTAATAAATTCCCTCTTTTTAAAAGCCATTCCATTTCTGGTATATCCCATTCTGGCAGCTTGCAAATGAGAACACAGGCTAAAAGCTGTTTCACAAAAGGAGAAGAGTTATCTTCAGAGGATAGTCAAGCTTTACTCCAAAATCCTAAGGATCTGCATTGTGATTCTCCTATAGGTGCCTGTCAAAGGCTCCAGATGGCATATCTATTTGTCACTGACACTTTCTGTATCAGTTTGTTATTCTGCCAGAATGCAATATATCAGAAAAAGGAATGACTTTAAAAAGGGAATTTAATAAGGTACAAATTTACAGTTCTATTGCAGAGAAAATATCCCAACTAAGCCATGCAGGAAAAAAAGGCTGATGCATGTGGAACACCTTTGTTAGCTGGGAAGGCAAGTGGCTGGCATCTGCTGGTCCCTGGCTTTCAGCCTCTGTTCCTATGGGGCTACCTTACTTTGCATCTCCAGGGCTGGCTTTTATCTCTTTGCTTTCCTTGGCTTGCTCCAGTTTTGGGATTGCTTAACATCTCATGGGAAGACAAATAATGACATGTGCTGGGCTCCAAGCATTTCTGTCTGTTTTGCTCTTGTCTCTGTCATTTCTGAACTTTCTCCAAAATGTTTCCTCTTTTAAAGTATTACAGTAAACTAATCAAGACCCACTTGGAATGTGTAGAGTCACATGCCATCTAATTAAAAAGTCACACCCACAATTGGGAGCACATCTCTGCAGAGATAATCTAATCAAATTTTCTTTCTTAAAATTTTGAATCAGGTTTAAATGAAATGGCTGTTCCCACAAGATTGGGTCAGGATTAAAACATGGCTTTTCTGGGGTACATAATAGATCAATTCAGTGCACCTATCCTCCCACAAGTTCTCCTTTTAAAGTGTGACTGTAACTCTCCTCTCTATGTCCCTTCCTCTTGAAAGGGACATAGGGGTTATTTTTTTACTGTTTTAACCAATAAAGTAAAGCAGACATGACACTGACTTCTGAGTCTAGGAAACAAAAGTTGGTACTACTTCTGCTTTGTTCTCTAGAATACTCTCTTCAAGCCTTCAGCCACCATATAAGCAGTGTTTTCTTCCTGAGATTATCATGCCACTAAGAAACTCAAACTAGCCAATGCAGAAAGACAATATAGAAAATCTCAATCAATGAATTAAAGCAGCTGTCCTATGATCCATTTCTTTTCTTATTATGGAAGGTAAGTTCCCAGGGGGAGAAAGAAAATAGATGACTCAGTCTAATCCCATCATAAATATGCTGATAATTGATATATACTTTTTTATTAGAGAAGTTGCAGGCTTACAGAAAAGTCATGTAAAAAATACAGAGTTCTCATATAGCCTCTTCTATTATTAACACCTTGCATTAGTGTGGCAAATTTGTTACAATTTTTTATCAAGAATATTTTCATAATCGTACTATTGGCATTTATAGGTGAAATATCATATAATATTCAGATTTTCTGTTGTGGAAATGGAATTTTTTCATTTCATTTCTTGGTTTCTTCTTTTGTTTTTCATAAATCATCGTACTTTTCTTTAGTTAATGCCTAGAAATTTCTTGTTAAGTTTGTAAGCGTTAATACAATTTTAGCCCTTTAAATTTATGTGATTTATTATTGTTTCATACTTTCCACAATTAAAGTTAGTAATGCATGCTTCATTATAGCAACAATTATATATAAAACTTTGCAATCATGTCCAACACCCTCAGTTCCCCAGTACTGTTTTACCAGCCTTGTGTGTGTCCTTCCCTCACTGCCTTCTTCATGCTGATGCAAACACAGACAAAACTACAGAAACACATACCAGGTGTTTATTAGAACTGCGTGATATTATATAATTTGCATGTATTCTATGCTCTTTTTTGGCTGGTTATTGCTACTATATGGAAAAGGTTTTTCTTTTATAAAATGTAGTTTCTTTTCATTTTCATGCATATTTTCGTATGTAAATAATGCTAGTACTTTATCAATATTTCCATTATTTATATCTAATATTCTGTTTCTTTCTATTACATTTACCAGACCTTAGGAAAACAAAATTTATTAAGAATGGTGATAAAAAGTATTTTTGATATTTTCCTGTTCTTGCTTTTGTTGGTGAATTTTAATCACATTTCTCTTTTTCATAATCAAAGAAATACGTGTCCTTTCCAAGATTATCAAGAATTTTTCTTTTGGTATGGTTGAATATATCAAGGTCATACTATTTTAAAAATGATAGATGAGTTGTGTTGGTAAATTTATTAATATTTGCCATATCTTTTTAACCTTAAAATGGTCATTAATGGTTAAATTACTTTTTAAAATGATGCTTAGTTTGACTATTTTCTCTTGTTCAGGGTTGCAGTTGAATGTTCAGTTCATGAATTCCTGTTTAGTGATCAAAATAATGAAAATTATGCAGTTTGTTTGATGTTACTTTGTCAAATATCATATCTTCATATGATACATATTACAGAACCTCATTATACCATATATTAAATAAATACTATATATTAAGAATCTATATCTATCTATCTACCATTTATCATCATCATTTATCTAGTCTAAGTAGCCAATATTTTCTAAATAATCTCTAATTATCATTTTGTTTGAGTTTTCTTAATTTAAATGTTATTATGATTTTTGAATTTTTAATTGTTTGGATTATTATGGATTAATGTTTGAGTGTGATTTTCCTATTTGGAAAAAAAATCTTGTTAATTGCAACTGAGTCAGTGTATGTGCTTTTGCATCATTTCTGCTTTTAGGTGCCTATTGAGATTTTCTTTATATATAAGTATATGGTCAAATTTAGTAAATGATCCTTCAGCATTAAAAAAAATGACCTACAGATTAATAATCTGACCACCAGATTTAATAAATTTGTATCCATATTCCTATCTTCAGACCTACATACATATAAAATCAGCTTTAGCAAAACCAGCAGTCCAAGCTGTCCCAAAGGGGGCACCTGGGACTTTTTCAAAGGGTCCATAAGTACAAAATTATTTTCATAATAATACTATAATGCTATTGTCTTTTTTTGTTTTTATGTTTTTAAACCATACACTGATGGTTTAAAAAGGAGGAAAAAAGCCAACTTCATTTCAAAATGCCCTGTCAAAGCAGTAAAATTGTTAATTTTATTGAAACTTGACCTTCAAGTACATATACTGTTAATATTCCGTGGTACAAAATGTGAAGTACACATAAAGGACTTTGGCTGCAAACTGAAGTATGATGTTTGACTGGAAGAAAACCACTTGTGAGACTGAAATGTCATATAAACTATGCCCTTTATCATAGAATATCATGTTTACTTGAAAAAATGACTGACAAGCAAACTACAGTTATTCAGACATGGATATATGCTAGAACTTTTCTTGAAAATGAACAAAGTGAGCCTGCCACTGAAAGGGAAGATATTCGACAATATTGAAGCCAAAGTTAAAACTTACCTATCAAGGGAAAATTCCTATTTGGGGAAACATGAATCTGCCACCTTGGGTTTGACAGCTTCCTGATATTGAAAGGTTCTTTTTATGAGATTGGTGGTAATGTTAACAAATGTGATTTTTAAATGGAATCAGGATTCTTAATAATTTACTGTCACTGCAAATGTTAATTATATGATAGATTAATTATTGAAAGTGTCATTCACTTTAATTTATAAAACAGTGGTGGGAAAATATGCTGGCCTGTTTATTATTAAATATAAAACATTTGTCACAAAGTATTCTTTAAGTAGCATATTTTCAAGTGTAAATGTACAAATATGTGTTGATAACTACTGATTTGCAAAACAAAATGCACAACTCAATTAGTAGTTTTGTCTTTTTTTTGAGAAAACAGTAGATAGTTTACAGATGAGAAATGAAAGTGTCAATCTATCAAAGATGACATTATTACTATAGAAAATATCTTAGTAGGAAACTTCTACTGATTCCATGTCTAGAATTGATTTTCCTTTTGATCTCACTTATCAGCTTGGCAACAGTGAACAACCTTCATGGATTTTTAGTCTTGTTGGCTATTTAAATGAGAAGAAAATGTATATTTACCTTTTCAAATAATACACTTAGCAAGTGTGTTCTAAACAGTCTAAATGAAGAAGGCAAGAACTGTAAGGAAAATAGGATGCACTGAAGTTATCTTTCCTAGGCATGTCAAACTTTTTAGCCAAATTTCCCCAGTAGTAGAAAGATTGTATAATCAAATCTGTTCGCACTCATACACTGCTTTTAGGTGAAATATGTAACTAGGAGAAGTGGGTAGGAGATGAGGTCAAGGCAGCCCTGGAGATCATTCTAAGAAATGTGGCATTTAGTTTGAGTGAGATCATCTCACTCAACACATTAGAGGGTACTGAGCAGAGGAGTGCAATGCTCTGATTGGTGTTTTAAACTGATCATTCTAGCTGCTATTTGGAGAAAAGGCAGTGGGGGTGGCAGGAAGAGGTATGTGTGAAAATCCAGTGGAGAAGCTATTGCAGGAACCAAAGCTAGAAATGATGATGACTTGGACCAGGTGGTAACACAGTGGGTGGAGAGGAGTGGTTGGATGCTAAGTTTATCATGAAGTGAGAGTTTGTGGGATTGCAGATGGATTGGGGTAGGACAAAAAAGGAGTTAGAAAGGAGAAGAGTTACAGAGGTAGGCCCAGACACTTAATGTGGTTATGACTATGAATGAGTTAGTCAGCTAGGGTGTTGGGGAAGACTAAATGTATAAGTTGCACTTATTCGAATCTCTACAATAGATATTATTTTTATAATAAGGTATAAAAGAGCAAAATACCTTCCATAATATTATAATTGGATTCTACCTTGTAGTGGTATAGATAAGATACACCTATCTTCTAAAATAGCATTTCCCATCTATGACAGGTAACACTTATATGCTGATGCCTTGAGTTCTCTGAGGTTTATATAAAATATTTAACCTGTACTTTCAACTTTCTTCCTATGGGTCTTATAAATTTGTGCTAATTTAGTTTTTCTTTTTCATTTTTTCTTTTTTCTTTTTGCATGGGCAGGTACTAGGACTCGAACAAAGGTCTCCGGCATGGCAGGTGAGAATTCTGTCACTGAGCCACCATCACACTGCCCTGTGCTAATTTAGTTTTATGACTTGCTAGTCTGATTTCATTAATTTTTTTTACTTATCATTTTTTATTAGAGAAGTTGTAGATTCACAGAAGAATCAGACAGAAAATACAGAGTTCTCATGTACTCCACCCCCACACCATTTTCCCTATTAACACTACAATTTCATTTTTTTTTCTTTTTTGCATGGGTGGGCACTGGGAATCGAACCTGGTTTCCAGCATGGCAGGCAGAAAGAGCTCTCTGCCACTGAGCCACCGTTGCCTGCCTGATTTCGTTCATTTTAAACTTTACAAATAATGAACAAATACTGCCATTATATAGAGAAAACATTTAAAAATAAGTGTTAAGCCAAATTCCTCCTTGATTATTTCCTTAAAAAAAATCCCAAGCCTATCTGAAAGGTAACCACTGTTAGCAGATGAGTATATATAATCCTTGAGACATGTTTTAGGAGATTTGCGGCCATTTGTACTTGTCTTTTCAATTACACACACATGTGCATTTCCAGTGTGTAAAAAGCTAAAGAAACCACTTTAAATATTCACTGATGTTTAAATATGAATCTTCATTTAGGAAGATTTGACATTCTTGTGATTTCAGTTATAGCTAAATGGTTTAACTATGGTCCCTGTTTTAGTTTGTTAATTCTGCCAGAATGCAATATGCCAGAAACGGGTTGGATTTTATAAAGGGTTTTTATTAAGTTACACGATTATGATTCTAAGGCCATACAAATGTCCAAACTAAGGCATCCAGAAAAAGATACCTTAATTCAAGGAAGGCCAATGGTGTCCGGAACAGCTTTGTCAGCTGTTTTTCAAACAGCTTCCCCAGAGACATTTTCTTTCTGCATCTCCAAATGTCTCTGTCTTTGTCAGCTCTGAGCTTGTTCCTGTAGGAGCCAAGGGTTAAAACAAGACCTGCAGAATTTTTTGGGAGCAGCTGGGGTCCGGGTGGCAGCGGCAGTAAACTGTGGAGATTATTATCTGCTTTATGTAAAACAGTCTGGGAGGAAGAGAACATTTGTTTACCCCAAATGGTTACATTAAGTATGGAGAAAGATAAGCACTCTGTTTCCTCAGGAAATGCATGCATGCCTTTTGTTACCCTGCAGTATATAAGCAGGATCTGGTTTAGAATAAAGTTGTCTGTTGTCTGTTGTCTGTTGTTTGTTATGGCTGATCTTCAGACCCCCTGATCCCGTCTGTCTCTTTCTTTCTTTCTCGTCAGTCCTTAAAATCCTTCGAGCTCCATTTCATACCAAGAAACGTGTTCCAAAATGGTCTCTTAAAGGACTCCAGTAAGCAACCCACTGGGCAGAGACACATGTCCATGGAAACCACCTAACCAGAAGGTCCCACCTACAGTTGGGTGAGTCACGTCTCTGTGGAAACAACTTAATAAAAAAAGATCCCACCCAAACAATAGGTCTGTCCCCACAAGATTGGATTAAGAAAAAGAACATAGCTTTTCTGGGGGTACATAATAGTTTCAAACCAGCATGGTCCTGACCTTGCTTGCATTTACATAATTAAGTGAATACAGGCAACCTGTATTTACATGGTGGTCAGTGCCTTGGATAGCTCTGCTGATACCAGAAGAAATGTGTTCAGGCTTGGTGTTTAGTTTTGCTCCCGAAGGATCTCATATAAAGGTATGAACTTTACATTAACATGTTTGTTTGTCTTGTCAAACTGAAATGTGAAGTCCTTATTGGGTTATGTCCAATTTGAGGAGTACTTTTCCTTTTATAAAGAAATGGTAAACATAAAAATTCCAAATATAGCACTTCAAATGAACAATCTATGCTCATAAGTCTTCTTTGAACAGACTTTGTGAAGCCATAAATTTGAACAGCATGGTTATCAGAACTATAGTGAAAAATGATCCTTTGTCATTATCTATTAGTCAAAAGGAGAAACACCTAAGAGATGTCAGCCCTCCAATACATGTGTTGGGGTCAACAGCCAAAGAACAACACACAGGCTCTGGTGGAAAGAGGCTTTACTCATACAGAGAAGAGCCAAAGCAGGTGTCAGCTCTACTAGTGGGTGTCAGTTCTCTATAACCAGTGGTCTCAATTGGTGGTCCACTCATGGAGATATTCTTTGCATAGCACCCCTCTCTCGTGTTCATGTGCTGCTGCAGTGGAGGAAGCCCGCTCCCTCCCAACCAGGGACAGGTATACCATGCAGCTGTAGGCCAAATGTTGTAAAACATGCCCACCAGATTCAGACTATCTCCAGTGAATAGCTACATATGCTTGGGACAATATGGGAAGGAATGCACTAGCAGCCCCTAATCTACCAGGGGTTTGTGTTTTATCCCACCAGGCTAACGCACCTGTTTCTGAGCAGAGGATGTATTTGTGGGACCCAGGGAAAGGCAGCAGGCCATGCTAGGAATGCCCCCTACTGCACTGCTATAAGCAAGAATTATGAAAAATTAACATTTTTCTAATTTATGTATTATCTAGTGAGATATTTCACTATTATCATCAGTGAAAAAAGTTACAAAAAAGGTGAATTCCCTTACTTCCTGACACCCTATTTAAAATTAATACCTGCTTTTAAAAGACAGTGTTGCCATTGAGAAGATGGCAAAGATTCATCCTTAACTATAGACAATACATAAAGCTAACTTTTTTTAAGCTAACTTTTTAATGAATAAGAAACTCATTTAAGAAGTATGTTCAATGGGTAATCATAACTCTAAATTACATCATGAAAACATGGATACTTGTAGATTTGAATGTGTTTGTTTTTCATTTTCTACTTGTGTCTGATGGAAAAGCATAGCAAAGAATCTAAATTAAGCACATAGATGGTTTATGCTCCGTAGTTTACATGAGTCTGTAAGCTGTGACCTACTGAATGGTTATTCTGCATATCTGCCAGTTCTCCCCTCTTCTGAAGAATGTCTCCTGAAAGGTATGGTTCCTGTCTGATTTGGTCAGAGATTAGTTTGGTTTTGGTTTAATAACTGATTGCTTACTGACAGTCTCCTATGAACAAAGCACTGTGGGAGGCAGGATGCTGGGAAATATGGGCTTTAAAGATGAATGAGTCCCCGAATTTCAGGAGCACATATGGCTTCAAGAAATGACCAGAGATACTGGCAGCGGGAAGAGGTGGTAAATATTTCATGTAGGGGATTACTTTTTGTGAGAAAAAGTTAATGTAAAAGTTGTATTATATTCACCATGTAGAATGGCTACTCATTTTTGTTTTGGGAGTGTTCTTATAATCTTTCAGTACTACGAAAGTTACACAGTTACAAAGATAACTATCTGTAACACAACTGTGGTATTTATTTTTGTTACATGTCTTTTTCAATCTACAGATATGGGACCCTATCTCTTGTTTGTTTTAATTAATAACCTAGAAGTCAGCAAAATTAACCATCCCTACACCTTAAGAATCTTACTGAATCCTCACTATAACACAGATCTTTTGGTGATCATCATCCTTTGGCTATATTTTCTCAAGATATATTCAGTCTTTCAAAAGTTAAATTACCAAGCTTTCACATGTCAGTATACAAGTATGTAGAGCTCCTATTTCTGTTGGGGAAAAGGCTTGTTTGAATATGTAACTTACATTTCTTGCATTCTAGAGTGTAAGTGTCACATGCCTGCCTTTTACCAGCCATGTGCAAATTTCATTCCAATCTTTACATTTGGTTTAGGGTTGCCAGATAAAATACAGGATGCACAGTCAAATTTGAACTTCAGATAAACAGTACATAATTTTTCAGTATAAGTATATCCTGGGCATAATTATATTAAAGTTGTTCATTGCTTATATGAAATTCAAATTTAACTGGGTCTCCAGTATTTTTTTATTTGCAATTTTTTTTATTTGTTAAACCCTATCCCAATTGATGTTTCACTATCGTTTTCTTGATGAGCTGAAGAGCATCCCCCTCCCACCCCGTTTTCTTCAGTATAAGGTACTTTTTGCTATCGCCAAATGTAATTATTAAATTTTTCTACTGAAATGTAGTGCAATAGTTGGAAGGCAGTGTCGGAATATTTGCTTTATTTTACTAGACATACAAGCCATTCAATACATTTATTGTATTCAGTATTAAGGTTCTAAAATAAATGAACAATTGAGGAACTTATGTAAAGCAGATAAACAAAAATCTTGCAGTACAAATGAACTATCAGGCTGTGGAGAGAGGTTTAATTAGCTTCTTCAGCATGTCTCCCAGTACAGATTCATGGTATTTTCTACAACCATCATAACCACTAGACATCATTGGCCCCACTTCATTCATTTGAGCTCAAAAGAATGTTTGGCTTAGTGTAATGTGGTGTGTATATGTGTTTGTGTAGTGAGTATGTTTATTCATCTAAGGTCTAGAAAGAACAGAAGAAATTCTTTGAATAAGGAGAATCATCATGCTATTGATACTCACCAGGTGAGATGCTGGATTCTGAGAAACTACACTGAAAGATGATAGAAGGATCAGCAGCTTTTGGGCAATGGATCCTGGGGAGGAGTTGTGCTAGGTCCAGGGAAGCCTGGGCATTCTGTGAGCAAGGACTCAGATCCATGTAGTTCAGGTGTTTGAAAAATGCCCTTCATTCTTGGCCTTTGATGCTCCCAGGTTATGCTTGTGGTGGAGGACGATGGCAGGGAACCCATGGCTCAGTCGGCTCCTCTCTGAAGTAATGCCAGAAAGTAGAGTTCAGCTCCCTCACTGCTCTAGAAAACCTCTGAACACTTTTTCAACTCTTTTTTTACGTTCTTCCCTCACCATCTCACTGTACCCTTCTTTTATTTTTCTTTTGCAGTAGATCTTGATGGTACATTAAACTAAAACCAGACAACAAAAAAGCTCTCATTTTCTTGAAGAAAGCATAGTTTATCTGAAAATAGTCCTATTGTATTAAAACAAAAATATAGGAAGGGCAGGAGTAGGATGCAGAATAAAAATGATATATATATTTTTCTTACTAAAATATTGTGAATGTTTTACTAATTGTTGAGGCTAGCAAAGTGAAGTTCATGGGGATTTGGTATATCTTTAAATAAAAATATTATCCCATACGGAGCCAGTGAGGGGGCCTTAATAAGAAATTACTAAAATCACAAAGGCAACTTACTTATCTAGGCTGAGACTAATTATAGTCATTTTAAGATATGCTTAAATAACAAGAACAAAGAACACCATGAGAACAAAAGCAAATCAAAGTGCTATTCCAATTACCCCACTTAATTACCTCTTATAACAATCTTACAAAATATTCAGATATTACCACACACTCTTCAATATCCCATTTAATGTAATTCGTTCTATTTTTCACAGCACAAGCAAATATTTGAACTACCGATTTTAAAATGGACTTTGAAGTAGACGCAAAAATAAAGTTTTTTTTTTTTTTCCCAGATATATCCCAGAGCAATTTGGGCAGTGAATAAAAAGTATTTGCAATATTCCCTTGGGGGACTGGAGTGGAAGGAGGAAATATTCAAATATTCAACTTCCCCATTTGAAAAATTCTTGATATTCTTTCAGGCAGTAGAGACAATCAAATCAATAGGCCAAGGTTTCGATCTTGGGGTTCACCCCTATGAAACTTATTTCTGCAAAGGATAGGATAAGCCTACTTAAAATCAGACCTAAGATTCATCTCCAAGGAACCTATTTTGTTGCTCAGATGTGGCCTCTCTCTCTAAGTCAATTTGGCAGGTGAATTCACTGCCCTCCTTCTTGCATGGGAGATGACTTCCAGGGGTGTAAATCTCCATGGCATTATGGGATAGAAATCCTGGTATGAGCTGGGACCTGGCATCAAAAGATTGAGAAAGGCTTCTTGATCAAAAAGAGGAAGAGAGAAATTAAACAAAATAAAGTTTCAGTGGCTTAGATATTTCAAACAGAGCCGAGAGGTTATCCTGAAAATTATTCTTATGCATTATATAGATATCCCTTTTTAGTTTATGGTGTATTCAAGTGGCTGGAGGAAGTACCTGAAACTGTTGAACTGTGTTCCAGTAGCCTTGATTCTTGAAGACAAATATGTAAAGATATAACTTTTACAATGTGACTATGTGATTGTGAAAACCTTGTGTCTGATGTTCCTTTTATCCAGGGTGTGTTAGTCTGTAACCTGCCAGAATGCAATATACCAGAAATGGAATGGCTTTTAAGAAGGAATTTATTAAGTTGAGAGCTCACAGTTCAAAAGCCATGAGAATGTCCAAATTAAGGCAAGGCTGTAAAAGTGCCTGAATTAAGGCATCCAATAAAGAGTACTTGTTTCAGGAAGGCCAGCGATGTTTGGGGCTTCTCTCTTAGCTGGAAATGCATATGGTGTTGTCTGCTAGCTTTCTCTCCAGGAATCTTCAACTGCTTCCCCAGGGAAAGCAGTTCTTTTTTCATCTCCAATGGTGTCTGGCATGTGGGCTCTGTTGGCTCTGTGGTTCTAAAGCTTTTTCCAAAATGTTTTCCTCTTAGAACTCCAGTAAACACCTATTCAAGGTGGAGACACATCTCCATGGAAATCATCTAATCAAAAGTTACCATCCACAATTGGGTGGCTCACATCTCCATGGAAACAATCAATAAGTTCCCACTCAACAATATGGAATGAGGATTAAAGGACATGGCTTTTCTGGGGTACATAATAACTTTCGTTGTATCACAGTTGTCATTTTTTTTTTTTTTTTTTGGCATGGTAATCGAACCGGGATCCCCGGCATGCCAGGCAAGAATTCTGCCACTGAGCCACGGTTGCCCGCCCTGTATCATAGTTTTTTTTTTTAATTTTGAATTTCAATTCAGCTCTCAGGCTCTTTTTCTAAACAGTTCTCATTATACCACAGTTTTTTTTAACTTTGAATTTCAAAGCACATCTCTGGAGAATTAAGTTGAAATATAATTAGCAAGCTAAGGTAGGTCTACATTTTCCTGCCTGTTGGCTTCAGTCTTAATATTTATTGTAACACAATACATTTTTGTGATAAAACTTTTTTTTAAACCAATAATATAATACAAATTAGAATGTTGGTAATCATTCAGGGCCCTCATAATTGAGTTATAGCACAAATTGTTTCATTATTTGAAGGCATATTATAATGTGACCAAGTTTCTGCATCCTTCTCCCTTTCTCTAATCTTTTAAAGGGGGTACCAGTATTGGAATAGACATATGTATTCTGTTTGCCACCTTTTTTTTGTGGGGGTGGTTTCCTAGATGGCCCGATTTGCTTTACAGCTAGGATTGTTACCTGCCAGGATATAAAACCATAACATTTAAGTAGCTGCTTATCACCATTTGACTCTTACGTCATATTTTTGGTTGTTGAAGAAATTGAACATTATTATACCTCAGTTTTTTTACCACTGTAATTTACAGAACCCCTGGGAAATCCACAGTGTTTGAGAAATTCATGTAATCAAATATTCAATTTTCTAAAAGTGGGTATTTGTCTTATTGTGTCATTGCCTTAATTTTATGACACATTTAGGTTTGATGGTTTATTTGCTTATTTTATTCACCTTTTCACACCTAATGGTTGTCTGTATTTTTACTTTAGCCTGTAGATGGCTCCAAGCAGTCTATTATCTACATATGACATATATCATTTTTAAAAGCAAATTTTAATATTGCTGCATATTATTTACAACTGTTAACTTTGATGAATAGCACTTGTAGACAGTACTTGAAACCTTAATTTGAATGCTGTGGGAGCTGTGCGTGGGTACCACTGACAGGAAAGGCGATGCCAGAAGCTTCATGGCCTTTTCAGAGGCAGAAGAAATAATTTTTAAAGGATCATGAGTTTACATTGACGTCTATGATTTTAGCCTAAATTACAACATTCTAATTTTTTCCTGTTACAAATGTTCTTCAACCTATTTTCCCCTTTTAAGGCATGAGCTTCCTCCTCTCTGCTTTTTTAGAATTTTCTTTTTAATCTGTAATAATCCATACTATTATATGTATAGGAAAGTGTATTTTTTCAGCCATAGTTCATTGGCCCATATTTATTCTATCAAGACTTAGGGAACTAAACACATGACACAAAACATTGAGTAATAAGTTGTTGCATTTCTGATAGACTTTTTGAAGTGTTGCTAATAATTTGCCATTTGACTATTTTCTTTCTATGATGTACACTAAAATATAATCTGGATGCCATCAGACTTTGTGTTACTATTCAAGCACAAGTCCGGAGGGTGACACTGTGTTCTTAGCAGCTTGGCTTCCTAGAGATTACGGGGCTGGCTGTAGAGCTGGGAAATTCCTCCCTTGTGAAACATGGTTGAGAAACAACTGCCAGCAGCAGGTGGCTGGGGACTTCTACTTCAAGACATACTGCATGTGCCTTTTTCTTTTCCCTAATCATATTGTAGCTATTTGAAGAAAGGGATCTTAGACATGAAGGAAATCAAATGAAGGACACTTGTGGAGTACAAGGAAATGTGAAGCAAATGGAACTGAGATTGATGTGAAGCAATTCACAAGTTTGTGTGCAGATAGCTGTTGGTATGAGCATTCAGGGAGCATTAGCAAGTACAGTAATAATTTTGATATTAAAGAATCAGAGAATAATGCGTAGCGAAGGACAAAGACACTTCCCTCTTGACATTTATTCAGGAAAGGAAGAAGAGAAGAAAGAGAGAAGAAAAGACAATAATGGAATGATTTAATGAATCACTGAAATTATTTTAACTCACTTGAATGCTATCAAAAATTAAAAATACTTGAGATGATAGCTTAGAAGTCATGAGTAATTCAGTTATGGATATGTTAGTCCTTTTTCACAGTTATATTATGCAAGATATTATTTTACTTTGGGCTCTATTCTGATGGCCTAGTAACCAGTAACAGGAATGGTGGCAGGAAGGACAACAAAAATGTGACACTATGGGTCTCAAAGAGGCACTTCTTTTTGCAGCATTAATTGCTATTTAAAAATAGAACAATATACAATTAAGTACCCATAATTATAAGGGATTAGACCTATGAGATCACACACTGAGAGTTTTTCATACTGTGGAAGAACCCATCTCCAAAAATTTTCACAAAAAAAGTTTTATTATAGTTAATTCATTGGAAAAATTTATAGACTACAAGAGAAAGTGCTAGCCTATTGTGCTGGGTGGGTGGTAGAAAGCAATGCTGAATATTATAAAAACGGTTTCTCCAATCTTATAATGTGTATTATAAGGGGTATTATAGACAGTACATAAGCTAAAAATAAAAAAAGAAACAATTTGTAATTACTGATATTAAGTAGGAAAAACAGGTATCATATTAGAAAACATGTTGTGTGTGTATGTCTGTGTGTGCATGCAGTTTAGCCAGGGAGATCTATGCCTAACCAAGTTTTAGACAGAAAGCCTTTGTGATCTAATATACTAGATCTATATGAACTCAATAGATAGCCCAAAATAAGTTGCTGAGAGGCACATGCTATTGCTAGTACATTAATAAATGATTGTAACATACTAGAATATTTTTCATGTTATTACTCAAGTCCAAACTAATCTAAGTAGTGATAACAATGCATATAAAACAAAAGCAGTAATAATAGGACAAAAATAATAATAAATTGTTGTATGTTGGGTTTATCTAATGGTTTGAAATGACATATATTTCAAATAGAAAATCTTCAGGGTTTTAGTTCATAGTTATAATGCAAAGCAAAATACTTAATTTCCTATATGAACATAAATCTTTGTCTGCTTTTATATAACCTGACCAACTTATTCTTTGCAGACTGCTTTTCAAATTGACAATAGAGGTTTAAAATAGCAATGTGTAATTTTCTTAGTAGGATTTAGATCTTTTCCTCCAGAAATGATTTTAAATGTTTCCATCAATTTTAAGCTTTGCATTTGCTTCATTGGCTTTCAGTTCTGTGGCACTGATAACCTTGTCTCCATGTCACATGAAAAAAGGAAAGAGCTATTTAAAAACTTGTTTATGACCCAGAATTGCTGTGCACATGGAAAAGTCCTTTACCGATCGATAGCACATTTATGTCAATGCAAGAAGTACCATTTGTAATTTTAATACCATTATTGATAACGAGTTCATTGAGTTAAGTGAAGACATCAGAAGTGATTCTGAAAACAGACAAAGCATTGGTATCTTTGTAGGTTAAGAAAAATGCTGTCTTTTAAAATATCTGCAAAATTAATGCTACCAAAAAGTTGGCAGCAAAAACATGTACTAAAAATACAGCCTCTCCTATGCCTATGAAATTATATATATCTTCCTGAAAAAAGAAGCCACCTTCAAGATGAAATAAGATCACAGTTGAGAGTGAATCAAAAAGAGCATTTCAAGGCAGAACTTAAACTTGTCATTTTTAAAAATCTGATCTTTCCATTTGAGGAGAAAACAAGCACAAATTTGGATTATGCCCAAAGTCTACAAGTAACTAAATTTTTGTGATTTGGGAAGACAAGTTTGGATTAAATGTGATTAATAAGAGCCTAAAAATTGGTTAAAAGATGGTTTCCCTCACCATTTGGCAATATCGGCTTTTCTGATGTGCTGGATAGTGACAGTCAATGAAATGATTTTCTCCTCTCCAGTGTTAAAGTCCGAAGCAAATGGCTGAATAGCAATTCCCATTCCAAGATTTTTATTCTTTTCTCATAATCATTTTGGGGAATGATATCCTGAAATTTTATTCAAATACCTTTTATGGAGGTGAACAACCTTTTTCTTTATGGAAGAATCTTTTTGAAGCTATTACAACGGTTTATTTAAATAATTTAAAAGCAACGTTTTCAATGTCCACACGTTCAATCTTAAAGGAGTTACGTTTAAGAGAAAGAAAAGAAGTCACTCTTGGCAAAGTGGATAGTACTTCACAAAATTTATTTGGCTTTATGTTTTAAATGCTTTTACTTTAAAGCAATTTGAATTAAAATAAATGGAATAGATAAAACAAAAAGCAAAACACCAAAAATCACTAGGATCTTTTTGGGACACTTTTTTGGGTGATGAGTATATGCTGTATCTTGAATGAGGTAGAGATTAGTGATTATGTATATTTTGGTCATAACTCATTGAACTGTACACTTAAAGTTGGGGAATTGTATTACATGAAAATCATACCTCAATAAAATGGTTTTTTTGAAAGGTAAGATTTGGAAAATTGGATGTACCTCACAACATATTTTGATGTAAGAGATGATTGGATAACATAAGCACTTACTTAGAAATTTAAAATAAACTTATACTTAGAAAAGCAAAATTATAAAACCAAGGACAATATGGATAATTGCAGAGGCACCGTTCCTTAAATTCTGTTATTTAAAAGGCTGCTTTTAAGGACAGCATCTTGAAACAACAGTAATGATAGCATTTATTGTGCAAGAACAGGATGCCAAATACATGCTAGTCACTATACATACATCTTAACCATTAAACACCTGCCGCCTAGAGGTTAGACAACCTGACTAACGTCATAAACTATAATGTGCTTGTGTTAGTAGATAAGGAGAGTTTTTTTATGTTTACATGGTGTTCTAGTTTGCTAACTGCTGGAATACAATATACCAGAAATGGAATGGCTTTTAAAAAGGGGAATTTATAAGTGGTTAGTTTACCGTTCTAAGGCCAAGAAAATGTCCCAATTACAAGCCTATAGAAATGCTTAATCAAAGGCATCCAGGGTAAGATACCTTGCTTCAAGAAGGGCGAACACAGTCAGAGTTTCTCTCTCATCTAGAAAGGCACATGGCGAGCACAGTCAGGGTTCCTCTCTCATCTGAATTGCACATGGTGAATACGACATCATCTGCTAGCTTCTTCTCCTGGCTTCCTGTTTCGTGGAGCTCCCTGGGAGGTATTTTCCTTCTTCATCTCCAAGGGTCTCAAGCTGGTGTACTCTGCTTTTTGTGGCTACATCGTTCTGTTCTGCTTTCTCTGAATTGCTCTCCTCCAAAATGTTTCCTCTTTTATAGGACTCTAGAAACTAATCAAGACCCACCCAAATAGGTGGAGACACACCTCACTACCTAATCCAGTTTAACAACTACTCTTGATTAAATCACATCTCCAGGGAGATGATCTAATTACAGTTTCAAACATACAATACTGAATAGGGATTAGAAGAAATAGCTGCTTTATGAAATGGGATTAGGATTAAAACATGGCTTTTCAAGGGTACAAACATCATTTCAAACCAGCACACATGATTTCTGTAGAATTTGTTTTGCTTTTGGTGTTCATATGACCCAAATTCACAATTTTTTCTTGTATAGACTCAGGCTTGTTTGTGATAAATTTGGGACTCTAATGGCCCACTAAAATCAAATTTTCTCAATTGTCCCCCTATGTTATGAGCCATTGATGTATCCCTCAGAATATGTGTCAACATACATGCATTCTGCTCTTCACCTGGTAGGTATTAGGTATTATGCTATTATGTCTCACCATTTTTAGTAACTCAAAAAGACACCTGTACAGTTAACATTGTTTCCATTTGAAATGAAAAAACTGAATCTTGGAGAGTAAGATACTTTCCCAAACTTATGGAGCAATTAACTGTTAGCGTGTAAAAAAAAATTAGCCATCACATGGCAAAGTTAACCACATACAGTGATACCATAATAATGATGATGTGTCTGGTTGCAGGATCTGTCCATTGTAGCTTCTGGGAAAAATAAGAAATAAGGAAGAAAAAAAACACACTGTAATAACTCCTTCATAGGAAAAAAAAAATCTGTGTTTTGTCAAATATGTAAAATTTACCCTTTGGCGACAGCCATTATAATAATTGATTCAAGCAAGAATCATCTTAATGTTGTAACTAAGGGGTGAACATTTACTGGTGAATAAGAAGCATTCATGGTCCTTAAGTATCTCCCACTAATTACATGTTATTTACTCAGGTGAAAACAACAATTTTATAGCAGGATGACTTGAGGGGCACTCCCTTAATCAAGTGACCAAAGTTTATAGCACCAGTATTGGGACAAACCAACAAATGCACATGCTCCCTGGTGTGATATACTGCCCAAGACACAATATCACCTCCTTGGTATCCCTGCCAAAACGCATAACCTCTTATCAAAAGAAGAGGAAATATCATTCAAGCCCAAACTGAGGGACATTTGGTTAAATTATTAGCTTCTACTTTTCAAAAATGTTAAGGTCATAAATTACAAAGAAAGTCTGAAGAATTGTTCTTGATAAAGGAGAGTAAAGAAACATGACAACTGCATTTAATGCATAGTCATGGGCTGGCTTTTAGACGGGGGAGAAATGGTTATAATGGACATTTTTGCAATGGTATAACAAAATTATATATAGGCTGAATTAGATGATGACATTGTATCAATACTAAAGTTTCTGATGTTCATAATCATACATGTGTTTATGTAAGAGACTACCATAATTTATAACAAAGACATACTGAAGTGTTTGCGGATAAAGGATTTGATATTTGAAACCTACTCATTAATACTGGAAAACATCTACCTAGCTAACTATTTAGCTATACACACACACACACACATATACACACATACATACATATATGCATACATACATCACATTCTGTGGCTAATCACTCGTTACTTGATTAGAAAAGAAAAGCAGTTTTTTTTAAATACTATATTAAGTGATTAAACTAAGTTTACCACAAATATCTCCATAAAATATTTTGTTTTCTGCTTCCATTTTCACACAATATGAGAACCTCACGTGCCCACATCCTTTAACTTTCTTTCAGGTTAATATCTTCTCATGTATATGCACATAAAGAACGTTTACATATTATTATGTATTCATTTTGCCTTAATAGTTTTCTAGCACATCAGGCTGACTTCACATCTATATATATATTTGGGCCAGTTCTACTCAATATTTAATGCGCATTAGGGTCACTTAGTGACTTGTTAAAGTGAAGATTCTGATTGGTAGGTCTGGGTTGACCCTAGGACTCTGCATTTCTAAGAAGATCCCACGTGAGGTCAATGCTGAGGACAACTCTGAGAGTCATTCTGGGCCTTAACTTCTCCTAGTACTTCTCCTAAGGTATTCCCTTCCTCAAAATAACCACTGATCCCCCTAATATGTATTTCATGAGGAGGTAAGATTAAACAGAATATGGGCAAAACTGGATTTACTTTAGGAAAGATTAATTAGAGAGTCATTTTTTTTTTTTCAGAGAAGGTTGGATGATGGAATACATTCAATAAGCATGGAGGTGTAGAATTGCTGAATACAATTGTAGCAAAGTTTGGAGAGGAAATTTGACTGTTAAATATGATGACTCTAATGATGAAAGTGTGCAAACATTTTTTTCAGGGCGAGTGACACCATGGTTCAATGCACTCCAATAGCCAGAATCTCAAATTTCTTGCTCTGGAGAGGTGTTTCAGGGTTTCACAACTCAAAGTAAAGCATCAAATGTCCCACAATGCTTACAGTTCAGTTGCATGGGAAACATTTTTGTTTAAAAATGGTTGTCCTTTGTTCATTTTAATTCTCCTTGTATTTGTGATCTGCAATTGGAACTCTTCAGTTATTACCATCTGATGCAATGTACTTTTTTGTTTCCTGGTTTCATTTTGTTTTCTCTTTAACTGATACAAAACAAGAGGACACCATAGGTTGTCTGTGATTGGTTTGTTGAATTGAAAATATAATAGCAAAATCTGTGTTGTAGGATTTAATGTGTCCACAAGATAAAAGCTGAAGTTGCAATAAACAGACACCTTCGGTTAATGTATAAATCTCTCCAGGGAAGTTTGATTTGCATTATGGGTGTTTGTGTCAGTCAGCTTGTGTTAGTGATGTTAAGGTAGAGTCTTGCTTCCTTTGTAATGTCACTGATGAGAGGCTGCTCTTTAGAACAGAAAACAATAAGAGTTCTAAAGTGCTTGCCAGGTTTTTCCCTCCTTGGACATTTATAGGTGTGTTATTTAAGTTATGTGACTTGTGTGACTCTTCAAATTTCCTTCAAACGTGCAATAGCATGAAAGCATCTAGACTACATAATTGTATATATCCCTTGATATGTACAGTTTTCAATCCTTTTTCATCTGAATTTCTTTTAATAATGAAGAGTCTTTGTGATCTTTAAGGTCATGTGTCAACTTGACCTTGGGCACCCAAAGTCATGGTACCCATTTCTTTGGTCAAGTACACACTGGTCTGATTGTTACCCATGAGGGTATTTTGTGGATTTAAATCATTAGTCCATTGATTACATCTTTGGCTTATTATGTCTACAGTTAACAAAGGAGATTGCCTTCAGCAAAGAGAGAAGTCTCATCCAATCAATTGGAGACCTTAGAGTGAGAACTAATGACTTCAGCAATCAGAAAGAAGAATTTCTATCTCCACTTCAGCCAGCCAGCTTTTCCTAGGGAATGCACTGAAATCTTTAGCAGAGTTCCCAGTTTATGGCCTGCCCTACAGAATTTGGATTTGCTAATCCCCATGGCTACATTAGCCAATTCTTATAACAAATCATAATATGTACACATATATGTACATTCACATTTGTGTGTGTGTGTGTATTTGGCTTTTCTCTGGAGAACTCTAATTAATACAGTTTTATGACATGATTCCAGTGAAATTTGAGGCAAATGTGTATTTACTGGGTGAGTTTAATAAAATCATGAATACAATTGCTACTAGTTCCTAGATGCAGTATACTATATCATGCTTATTAAAATTAAGATTTTTCAGTATTTTCAAACATATTAAATTGATTTCTAATCTTAGTTGAGTATGTTTATGTAACATAAAGTTACTACATATTTTCATATCTTTTAGCATATTAAATTTTATCTCACTAATTTATTTCAGTATGTACAGTTTAATTCAGATTTATAGATGCAGGATTGTAGCTCAGAAAATATGAATTGTTTACCACTTAAAAAAACAAATTTTAAACAATGACCTGTTTTTATCGCAGTTTTTTGTGAGACGTGTATCTGGAAAAGAGCAAAAATTACTGGGTGTGCTTTTAAGGAGATTTTATCAGGATGCTGAAACAGAAGCTATCAACTCTCAAAAGGAAGGAACAGAGCATAATAACTATAAGTTGATGTTAGAGTAAGAGATAAAAATGAAAATAGGTATATTTACGTGTGGGGATTATGTAAAATAATCCCCTCTTCTCTTGCAGTTCTACAACTTCTAAGATTTCCCAGTGACCTCTCTAGAATTCTGGAGAAGACGTAATCCTGACCCCTGTGCATCTTGTGGTGTGAAATATGGGGATTTACAGTCACCCATATCCCCAGAGATTTTTTTTTCTGAAGCTTATGAAAACCTATAGATTAATCTATTGTCAGGATATCCCATTTAGAAAAAAATTCAGGGAAGAAAAGGAGAGATGTAGGGATAAAAAAGCAAAGAAAGTTACTGTGAGAAGAGAGAAAAATATGTTAGAAATTTAAGAAGTTTTAATCACTCAGAATAAACAATTGCTTAGAGAAGGAATTTATTGACCTTAAGAGATAAATGACTTGAAAGACAATATCATTTTTTTACTAGCAAAAAAATTTTTTTCTTGATCCCACATTCTCTTGCAGGTACTATCTAATTTCTCTTTTATCCTTTATAGTAAAAGAAACTTTTCAAAGATATTGC
The DNA here is from genome assembly GCA_004026745.1 of Myrmecophaga tridactyla. NCBI lineage: Eukaryota > Metazoa > Chordata > Mammalia > Pilosa > Myrmecophagidae > Myrmecophaga > Myrmecophaga tridactyla. Next base: position 115,615 of record PVIY010001633.1, read on the forward strand.
AGCATGCTGTGTTCTAGAATTTGAAATTTGTCATGGTTGAAAATTTGTATACAATACTCAAATGCCAAAATATATAGTATTTTTATTTTCTGCAATTAGTTTTTATATGTGTATGTGTTCATATATATATATATATATGTGTGTGTGTGTGATGTGTGTAGATTTAATCTCGACAATGGTATATTACTGCAGGGGCACAAATAAATTTATCCATTATAGTAAGTGGTGTCATTTATAGTAATCCATTTACACTGTAGCTTTTAGATAAACATTTGAAGTTTTAGAGCCTCCCTAGTTTTGTCTAAAACACATCTTGACAAAGGGAGAATTTTGTTTGTTTTCATCATAATAACTCTCTCACCTATTTCTAAATCATAGTTCAGGGATGCTGCACCATAATGGATACTGATGTTTGCGAATAGACATGATAATTACCCGTTCTCCAGGATACACTTTCAGAATCGGGTGGGATTTCCCATTAACCTAGCTAGGTGTTTCCACAGCCATTTTGAAGATAGTTAAGATGTTACACCATGAATGTTTGGATTAACCTTTCTTTCTCCTCTAATTCCCTTTCCATCCTTTTGGGGATGGGCGAGACATTTACTAATATAACCAGGGCAACGGAGAGTTTGATGGGAGGAAAGGGATTCCTGGAAAAAAAGGGCCTTAACTAATTCATATCTGCACTGGGTGTTAATGTTCGCGGTAAGACATACATTTACAATCTTGTTTTCCTTCAGGTACCCTAAAATCATGAAGTGCTTCTGGCTACCTTCTTTAAATACCTTCTTATCTATTAGAGAGGCAAGATGAAGTCTGCTGGTATCTTCTAATCTCTCCTATTTTAAAATGATATTTTTATTTATTTGAGAAGAAAATATTTTTATTTTCTTCAAGTAGAAGCTAGTTCTTCTCTTACATATGTGCTCTGGAAAAAACAAATTAAAAATTTGTCAACAGCTGTTTCAATACCAAGTGGATTTTTCCCCCACAGGGAAAAAGGTTAAACTGGAACTGCTCAATGAATTCATCAAACTGCCAACATACCCTACAAAAGGGTGACATCTTTAATTTAGCATTGGGTGATAACATTTTTAGTTTATTTTTATGTAACTTAAGCAATAAAATTGTCATTTGCTGAAGAATTAATGCACAATTTATACCTTCCATTGTATAAAAACTAGCATATAAACTTTTATTTCAGTAAATTGAGAAATATTTTTTCTTCATTTTGATATTTATAGGCCCCCGATATATACTTTATTTTAGTACATTTACCTAGTAATTAATACAATAATTCTGAGAGATGACTAATACTTTTTCTCAGTTTTTTATTTATTTAGGAGCTTCATTGAGGTATAATATACATACAAAAATATTAATCCTTTGAAAGAGTACAATTCAATGATTTTGGCAAATTTCTAGAGATGTGTACCATCACCACAATCCAGTTTCGGATTATTTTAAAGCATGGCCAACTCTTTCTGGTTTGAGTAAGACTTTCCTAGTTTTAGCACAGAACGTGTTGCGTCCCAGGAAAACCCTTAATCTCAGGCACACTGAGATGGTTATTTACCATACATTTCCATCACTTTTAAATGTGGCTCCACATCTGTTTATAACTAATCCCCACTTTCGGCCCTAGAAAAACACTCATCTGCTATTATCTCTATAAATTTTCCTTTTCTAGACATTTCATAGAAAAGGAAATGTACGTATATTATTAACATATTTTTGCAATTCATCCGTGTTAAAGTATATATCAGTAGTTCTTTATTTTTAATTATTGAATCTTATTCCATTGTATGGATATAACACCTTTTGATTCTCTATTCACCAATTGTAGACATTTAGATTATTCCCAGTTGGGGCTCTTGTGAGTAATACTGCTATAAACATTTGGCATACATATATTTGTGTGGATATTTGTTTTTCTTCCTCTTGGACAGATTTCTATAAGTGAAATCACTGGATTTATGATCCATTTTGAGTTGTTTTGTTTATGAGTCAAGTGTCCTTCTTAGTTTTTTTTCTTGCATTTAGATATCCAATAGGCCCAGCACTATTTATATAAAAGACTACCATTTCCCTATTGTCTTGGTATCTTTGTTGGAAACAAAATGAGCATAAATAATGGTTTATATCTGGACTTCCAATTCTGGTCCATTGATCTGTATGTTTATTAATACTCCAATACCACACTATCTTGATTACTGTGGCTTTAAAGTTGAAGTTGGATATATTACTCTCCAAATATGTTTTTCTTTGTCAAAACTGTTTAATAGATTCTACTTTCTTTGTTTTGCCATAAAAAAAATTAGGATAAACTTTTCCATTTCTACAAATAGGCCTATTGAAATGTTGGTATGTATAAGTGTTATGCTTTTCTTGTTAAACCTATTCCTATGTATTTTATTCTTTTTGATGTTATTGTGAATAGACTTGTTTTCTGAATTTTATTTCATATGGTTTGTTGCTAGCACACAGAAATAGAATTAATTTTGGATATTAGTCTTGTGTTCTGTTTGTTAAAACTCATTTGTAAGTTCCAGTAATTTTTCTCCTTTGAAATTTCTGGCATACAGGATCATGTTATCTGCAAATAAAGATAATTTTGCTTCTCTCTTTTCTATCTGGATATCTTGAATTTGTTTAATTCCACCTTTTTTTTTTAAATGTTCTACTAGCCAGAACCTTTAATACATTGTAGCAGAGAAAGTGCCAAGGATATCTACATCCTTGCTTTGTTCCCAATTTTAATGGGAAATCAGTGCCTTCTGGCTTCCATTGTAGGAAGTCAGCTATTTACCCTCTTGATACACCATTAATTGTTACATTAAACAGAAATTTTCAGACTTATCAGTATCAAGCTTTTCATATTTGCACAACAGAAACATTGATACTTTCAGAGGAAAATTGGTTTGGTGTTGAAAAGAGATTAGTTTAAGATACTTTGAATTTAAATTTCAATGGAAATTTTCCTATAGGAGAGGGGGAAGAATTAATGGGAAAGTTACGAAATTCGGGACACTGGAGCATTACCACAGCCAGAGAGACTGTTAAGAAGGCTGTGCTGGAAAACACCATTTAGCCTCAAGAACAGTAAATTAAATGGTAAAAAAAAGTCAGAAACAAAACTGGATTTGGCCCAAGAGGAAAAGAAAGTGTTCTTATGATCTCTGAAAATTTCTACTTCATAACTCTATAGATAAAAAAGGTAATTAGGGGTTTGAATAAAGAAGAAATAAAATATAGACCCAATAACAACTATGTGTATATATACACACACATATTTGTATATATGTAAAAGACATATATTCATATATATCAAGAATCTATATATCTATCTATATATTTGTATATATACAGAAATACATATATTCCTATATATATATATTTGAACATATATATATATATATCAAGGTATTAATTACTGCCTGAAAAGGCATCAAAGTCAAGATAGAATTGTTTGATTTTGTTTTGTTTTAATTATTAGGAGGTTTTTTGTATTTTTTTCAGTAAAAAACCACTAGCAAAACAAAATAGAATATTTTGAAGGGGGAAATGAATGTGTTTGCATTGTCTTTCATGAATCAAGCATTGATGGGAGCTAGAACTCATGTGCTGTGGCTGCTTTGAAGAAAATGAAGGGCACTATCTTCTTGTAGATGAAAGGCGGTAAAGGTGGAGACAGAGGGTTTAGTCTTCAATGAATAGGAGAATAAGGCATACCATAAGAATCCAATGAGGTCAAGCTCATAGAGTCTTTCTCTAATAGCATTTTTTTGGCTTCAGATCTGACGTGAAAAGATTGAAAAGTGAGAATCATACAAGTTAAGAACACTGAGATCAAAGTTAAATGAAAGATGAATTTTTATGGGGTACAGGGAAAGATCATTTGATCATGTTATACAGATAGGGTAGGCATAGTTAGTGATTAAATTTAATAAACTGGAAGAAAAATGAGTAATGGAGACTCTTTCTTGGAAAAAGAGGAAATTATTTCTGCTTGATTTCTAAAAGGATCTTCAGATAAGCCAAAGGCTAATATTGCTAAAATAACTAGTTATAACTATAAGCTAGAGAAAGGCTGGCTGCCTACCTCGCCCCACCAACTCATCTAACACAAACTGTCTCTTAAATATATCTGGAAAATCTGGAAGAATAGTTTCCCAGTGCATACTTTTAAATATTAATATGAAATGGATAAAATGAAAGAAAAATTGCAGGGCCTGAGCACTGTCTGATTCTCTTATATGATTTCTGTGATTACTGGGTAAATGAATATTTAAAAAGCCCTAGAAATTATGAAGAAAATGATAACAGCTTTTCATTCAAAAAATAATAATTTGTTCAACATTAGAATATAAAAATAACTATGGTGTATGCCAAACATTTCTTTATAGCCAAAGACATTTTAAAAATATAATTTTAACCTATGTATAATGTTTCATTTAAGATATTAGTATATTGTTACAACATATTACTGTGTAAACCTTTAACATACAATTCTGGTTGATATGATTTTAAAGTTCTTACTTGGTTATTTGTAAGTAGTTAATCATAAAGATTAGCCAGCCCTAAATTTTCAGTCAATGGATAATTATCTTTAAAATTGCTAGATTTCCTAATAGGGATTTTAAAAATTTCTGCTCTGAGAGTCATATAAGTTTAAGTGAAGAAATCTTAAAGCATAGTTTAATTATAAAATTCATCTATCAAATGTAATTGAGTGAAATGAGTAAGACATTTTGATTTTTATTATCAGTGCTTATTTCTTATTATCTAATACTTTAAGATCTTTCTATGATGTAAGTGCAGATAAAGCTTTAACTTGACTTTATAATATTCTATAGACATGAAGTATGGAACACATCCAACAGGCTCTAAAAGTTCTGCAGAACTTGCCAATTAAATGAAGAAGGACATAAAATCTTAGTATCCTAGCGAACTGAAATGCAATGATTCACAAGTTACAAAGTTCTAAAGACATACTTTTAATACTGTGGTTTTATTGTGCAAAATTTTGATCAATATATGCATCTCAAAACATTTAAACGAATGTTTAGAATGTAAATTTCTTTTTTAGTTTTATCATAGAAAGGCTTGGCATAATACCCTTCCTCTGATTTTATGACACTCCTATTCTCCTAATGTGAAGAAATCCTAAATTCATGAAGTTAATTCCAAATGAAATTAATTAGCATGTTTGCTATATATTCAGTCTAGAAGCAGGCTGAACTCAATGTGTTTATGGAAGAGGATACTCTTCCCTACTCTAGAATTCAAAATTCCTGTGCTTTGAAAGGCTTAGATGAATTCAGCAGGTTGCTTTTCCTAGAAAGTTCATAAAATGTTGATCATGTGGTACTATAACAGAGAGTGTCTTCTAAAAACAAACCTTAATTGCAAATTCAATGATACAACAACCAAGAAATTAAGATGTTTAGTAAGTTGAGTAATTCACTGACCAGAGCCACAGCCTTCCTGAAAGTTTTTGTCCAAACAGTGGCTGGCTTTCTGAGATCCAACATTAAATATGTTAACACATTTTTTGGCACCGTATGTCCCTTTGACCACTAAGGGAAAAGGACTGGTACACACATCAGAGGGCATCATTCTAATCAATTGCTTGTCACCTACCTCTCCTCTTCCTCAGAAAGCGCCATGGTTAGTGTTTTGGTTTGGTAAAGTTGCCAGAATGCAATATACCATAAATGGACTGGCTTTTAAGAGTGGGGATTTATTAGCTTACAAATTTACAGTTCTAAGGCCATGAAAATGTCCCAATGAAGGTCTCAACAGGATGATACTTTCTCTGAAGACTGGTTACAAGTGAGCTTGGGTTCCTCTGTCAGATAGTAAGGCACATGGCAATATCTGCTGGTCCTTCTCTCCCAGGTTTCATTGCCTCAGCTTCTGGCTTCTCCATCTGTGGCTCTTTCCCTAAACCTCTTTGGGGTTTCTGTGAGTTGCTCTCTTTTTCATCCCTTAGCTTCTGTATATGTCTTATTCTCTTATAAAGTACTCCAGTAAAAGGATTAAGACCCATACTGGGGCTCTCCTCAACTGAAATAACCTAATCAAACAGCCCCACCTATAATATATCTACACCCATAGGCATGTATTAAAAGAACATGACCTTTTCTGGAGTACAAAACAGTTTCAAATTACCATAGTTAGTTTTGCTGATTCAATCTTCTAAAGACTATAATGCAATGTTACCTGGAGTTCGACAGCAAAATGCAAAGTTTTATTAAAGTTTGGAGAAAAGCAAAATTTAAAAGATATAAAAAAAGTCTTTGGATAACAAAGCAGAATACTATGGGTACTTTTTAGTGATCCAAAGAATCATGTACTGTGATAAAAAAAAATGTTTTAAGTGTTTTTTTATTGTGAAATATAGCATAATACCCAAAAAAGTTTCAAAGTACATTTTAACAAGTAGTTATAATAGACTTCACAATTTGATATGGATTACCATTCCACATTTTCAGGCTTTTCTGTTATAACTCCTCCTTTTCCTTTGATCCTACTCCAAATCTATAGGGTTTTTTGGGCTATTCCAGCTTTTTGAAGTTTAAAAAGGGATAATCAAATTTTTAATATATAAAGTCCTACATATGACATATTCTAGCACTTCCTAACTGAAAGTGTGGCTGAAGATTAGCATCAGTACTACCCAAGTTTTCATTAGAAGTTGCTGTTACCATAGTAACAGAAGCCTCAGACTTCCAGATACCTCCTGGGTAGTCTCCTGAGTATGCCAAACCCTATGCTAGACATTAAGTAATAAGATCAATTATTCCCATGCTAAAGAGTCAAACAGTCTAGTAGGGAGGTCAGGGAGACACAAATAGCACATATGGAGATATTTGGGTGAGCAGACTGCTAAGGAAACAAGAAAAGGAAATAAGTCTGCTCCCTTGTCATGATCAGAGAAGACAGAGGGACTGATATTTCAACAGGCCTTTAAGTTTGAATTCCCCTAGACTTCAGTCTTCATCAACAAGGGGGTAAAACAGGAATTGTGCTTAGAGAAAGACAAACTTTCCATGAAGTCTTCAATTCTATCTATATACATAAAGTAACTCTATGCAGCTCTTGACAGGATCTTTATTTCTGTGCATTAGAATAAGGACCAAGCTTCCTTAGGCCTCCTCTCCACCACAGTCAGGAATGAAAAGGGGTCTTTAAGCACTGAAGCTAGATTTACCTTCCCAAGATCTTTGCCTTTGTAGACAGAATTCAGGGTAGGGTTCTGGACACTCACTACTCCACACCCCACAACAATCACATTTTTGCTAAAACTGTATAACTTGATCTTAAATTCATGATGCTTCTTCAGTTACCACAGTAAGCCCCAGACTTCTGAATACTACTGGGTTGTCTCCTGAGCTCTAACCCTGCACATCCAGTTTTCAGTACCTATCTCTCACCCTTCACAAACCTTTTATAATTTGTGGTCCACCAATAGCAAAATCTCCTATATTGTCAACTTTTTGTTTTGCGCATTTCCTTCGCCATCTTACTTGAACAGAAACTCGGATCTCCCATGATGATGCTTTTTCTTCCAAAGCCTCTTTTTCAGTGATTTGTTTTTCCCCCATACTCCTAAAACCACTGGCATGAAGCTGGAATATTTGTTCTTCTGGTTCCTCATTCATAATTCTAGTTTTCTCTCCCTCACTTTTCCCTAATACTCGTGATTTCATACCTCCTGTCTTGTGATACATTCCTCATTGTGTTGTCATCTATAAATATCTGGTTAACCTTCATTTCTCAATGATTTTTATTTACTATCTTATTTTATTTATCTCCAACTCTGATCATGTCTTATTTCTTGGTGATTTGAATATATACGGGACAAACTCTACTAACCCTTTGACCTCTCAGTCCCTTGAACTACTCTCTGGCAAAGAGCTTGGCCAAGACATACCTCAACCACTCATTCCCATAGTTATGCCTTAGATTATGCCAACATTGATACTTGTGAGTATTCTATAATCTCAGTTTTATGCATCTTAATTTTTAATTCTCCTTCTTTATATTTCACTTCCTCTGGAATTGCAAATCTAGCAAGCTATTGACCTTATTGTGACCTCCCATCCATTAGGCCTACCTGTCTCTGCACTAGTCCATCCTATTCTTCAGCCCTTGTCTCTTTTCTTTCCTATATATACTTATTGCCTTGGCGATATCATTTCACCTCACATATTCACATATCATATTTATTCTGATGATGCCCAAATTGATATCTCCAGCTTTGACCACTCTTCAACTGGAAACTAAACCTAGAAAACTCTAAGACATCTAATTTTGTTTTCTTTTTGTTAACTTGCGTGAATCAATTCTCGGCAGTGTCTGAAACATGGTAGACCTTCAAGAATAATTAACAAATAAATACATGAATGAATGTATTCTTTGTCCACCAAAGCAAAGAAGTAAGAACAGTACATGACTTCTTGAAATAATTTTGGGAGGTATGAGAGGTAGTTAAAATGTAGAATGCATGTATGTATATGTGTGTGTGTTTGTGTAGATATACAGATTTTGGTTGGAGTTGATTTTAAGGAATTTTTGCTTTATCTTTCATGTAGAGAAGAATCTCAGGTGATTTTAAGCATCTGAGTGTTCTACTTTCAATGACAGGTAGGTGATAACATCATCAACATAGAGTAGGAACTGAGCAGGTGAAGTACTGTTTGTAGGTCAGATGAATTTACTTCATTTAATTTGAACTTGAGATGCCTATGAGATGAATAAAACATAATGATAACATGAACAGAAAGCTCAAGTGGGAGAGTGTCAGCTGTAGATAAATGTACGGAAGGAAGATTCAGACATGTTTTATGAATAATTTTAAGTAGAGTATTGTTTTTTCCCTATTGGATGCATCTCTCTATTATTTTATTGATGTGATTCACTTAAAAGCTTTGCTTTGAGTGGAAATAAATCAAAAGTCCAGATTTTTTAGGGTAACTCTAAAAATTTCTTTGTAAATATGTAAAATTACTTATTTTTAAGGAAATGAAATAGGGATATAAAACACCGCCTTTTATTCCCAGCTAGTCTGAAATTAAACAGAATGCTTTTATTATATTTAATGATCATGCATTTGTATCATGGCTGCACACATATGTGCACACATACACACATATACACGATCTCTCCCCATATATCTTTTTACAGCTTACAAGGGGTCAATAAATCAAAGTTTTAGGCCTTTAATAAAAGATACTATTTTATCATAAAATCTTAGTTTTATGGAATCATGGAGTCATAAATCAGCCTCAGAAGAGTATTCATGGCTTAAAGCTATACAGCATGATTTAGTTATCTGGTATATCACATCTATTTCTTATGAATTTAGTAAGTAAACAACCCTATAAACTAAAATAGCAAAAAATGTTATAGGATGCAACATATATAAGAAAAAAATTAACCATGCCTGGAAATATATATGTATTTATCATTTGGGAATGGAATAATTTATATTTATGTGTGCCTGAAGTGAAGCACTTTATAAGAATTTGGAAAAGATATGACATGTTAAATTGTGCAATTAATTCCAATGTAACAATATTTCAGCAGCTATAATGAAAGGTCCCATCTTAGTATAAGATAAAAGATGAGTGTGAGAAAATTGGCCAGACTTTCCAATTGTAACCCCATATTTTCTCATCCTGGCTTAGTAAATCTTTGCGCTTACTATTATTCTGAGCTGACTGTCATTCTCCTTTCCAAACAATGCATACACATGAATAATGACTCATAACAAGTGGGAGACTATTTAATAAAATATTTCTTGGAAGTGGGCTACAGGTAGAGAGATCTGCTTCACTAAAGCTTTCAAATCTGTCCTTGCATGGCCTCAGCACTCCACATGTAGTTTCAGTACAGGGAGACGAGGAGTTACATTAATCTAATTTCAATTTTTATCTGATTTCTCTTTAGGAATGTTTCCAAATATTATTAACTCTCTATATGCCATGGAACAGTAGTTCAGGGTTACATCAGTGAATAAAGGGTACTTTTGTATACAAACTTACTTGTGTTTATTGCTTGTGTGTACAGATTCTATTACCAAACTAATTGCTTCACAACTGCTCTAATCTTTTTCTTTTTTGTTATATTTCCCACAAGGTAATTCTAGTTAATATGCTAAATAGGATTAGTTGCTTGTTTTTGTTTCTATAAAGTTAAAATATGACTCTTTGAAAATAGACAGAACAAGTCACCATACTATGCAACCAATATACTATCAAGGAATACTAGGGACATCTTTATGGCAAAATCCTGACAACTTAGATGAATGGACAAATTCCTAGACAGATATGAATTATGAAAATTGTCTCAACTTTCCATCAACAGGTGAGTCCTATTTCATCAGCCCTTAAATTTCATTTGGCCATGTGACTCACTAGACCAATGGGACATTAGTAAGTAGTAAAGGTAGCAGCTTGAAAAATGTGACACATTGAATTTGAGTCTGTTTTGTTGTTGTGGTTGGATCTGGAGACTTTGGATCACTGAAGAATTTACAGTCTACTGGAGAAGCAATGAGGAGGAAAACCAAGGCACTTGGGCAACAATTTGTCAACAATCAGACAAGTGAGTGAAGACATCTTAAACCATTCAACTACCTCCTGACATGGCAGCTCACAACAGATATATGAGAGCACTCGAAAGATCCCATCCAAGATAGCTTAAAGTGTGAAACCACAAAGTTAAACTCTGAATGATAAGACACTTTAAATGATCATTATTTGAAGCCATTGTGTTTTGGGGTAACTTGGTATAAATAAATAACTGATACAGCAATGTATTTTTTTTATTGAAACTCTCTTTACTCTGAAAACAAATAAAAAAGAAAAAAATCTGATTTATTTTATAAATTATTACTTGTTACAGCCTAATTAAGTTAATATATTAGATACTGTCTGCTTCTTCAATTTCTAGCTGGAAGATGAGTGAGCTGAAATGGGGATGGATGGAGACTCCAGATTTAAAGGTAAGAATCCAAAAGTAAAAGACTAAAAAATGCTAAATCAAAATTTGACTTGCTGAATTGCAAGAAATAAAAAGACATCAGGGTGCATGGGTGGTTCAGTGGTAGAATGCCTGCCTTCCAAGTGGGAGACCCAGGTTTGATTCCTGAACTATGCACACACACACACACACACACACACACACAAACACACAAGACATCAAATGTTTTTAGTGAAAAAAAAACACCATTTAGAGCACACAAGTTCATCCTAAACAGAAAGAATTGTTTGGGAAGAACAGAAAGAATTGTTTAGGAAGAACAGAAAGAATTGTTTAGGATGAACTTGTATCTTGTATGTATGGGGAGAGGCAGAGGGAGAGTAAATGAGGAAGGAGTGAGAAATTTTGTATGGTGGATACTGGGAAGGCTAAATAGTGGTCAGAAAACAGTTGGAAGGCTCTTGCAATAATATAAGCCAGAGATAAAAGAGTCTGATTTATTGTGAGGCAGTGCGAATTAGAAGTCCAAGAAAGGTTTAACAAGATGACATACCAACTATTAGGTTATAAAAATGCTGTAATACAAAATCTGCTGTTGGTATGGCCTAGCTAATTGAGGAGAATTATATTTTCTTGATAGAAATAATATCAAAGCTTAAATAAATTAGAACTTCCAGAAAAAGAAAATTCTTAGCATACATTAAAATAATGGAGCTTTGTATTTTATATTGGTGTTAAAACTCCATTATAATCATATATTCATAATTTTATCAATAATATTCATTTCTTAAATATTTGCTTCTTCTCTCCTCTTAATTTTCTTCCTTCTAGTTTTTATTTTAATACATATGGACTTCCATTCCTGTGTCTTCAGTGAGCTATGGAAACAGAATAGCTTAGTAGTGAAAAGAATGGGCGTGTTATTTATGTATTTATATCCCAGATCTAGGAACCACCTTGGACAAGTTCCTGAAGCTTTCTGTGGCTCAGTTTTCTCATCTTTATATAGAAGGTAATAATGGAAAAATGGAACTAACTCTACTATGTTAGATTAAATATTAGATAGGCTAATCCATTTAAGGTGGTACATTTAAAGTGCTTAGGACAGTAATCACTGAATAAATATTAGCAATTATTAATTGACTTCTGTTTAGTTTGCTAATGCTGCCAGAATGCAATATACCATAAGTGGAATGGCTTTAATAAGGGGGATTTTTATACAGTTCTAAGACCATAAAAATGTCCAAAGTTAAGGCATCCAGAGAAAGATACCATGCCTCAAGAAGGGCCAATGTTATCCAGAATCTCTGTCAGCTCAGAAGGCATGTGGCTTGTGTCTGCTGGTCCTTTGGTTTTTGGTTTCAGACAGTTTTCCTGGGGGCATTTTCTTTCTGCATCTCTACATGTCTCTGTCTGTGTTGGCACTGAGCTTTCTCCAAAATGGTTCTCTCTTAAAGACTCACACCTTGAATAGGTAGAGACACATCTCCATGGAAACCACTTAATCAAAAGGTCCCACTCACAATTGAATGGGTCACATCTCCATGGAAACAACCAAATCACAAGCTTCCATCCTAAACAATAAGCCTGTCCCCACAAGATTGGCATGCAATAAACTACATGGATTGTCTGGGGTTACATAACATTTCAAACTAGCACAGCTTCACCTCATACTTCAGAGAAAGTGTTGGTAGATTTGATAAAGATTTCATCAATGCCTCACAAACATATCCACATCCATGAAAGTATTAAGTATTTTATTTCTTTTTATTTTCCAAACATCACACCACAAAAATGTTTTTTTAAAAAACTAAAATTTACTTACAATTCTACTACCCTAACTTGTCAAATACTTTCATTGGTTCATGAATTCCTTTTTAAATTTTGTCCATATCCATGTGTATTCATTTCCTAAGACAGGGGTAACAAAATACCACAAACTGAGAGACTTCAAATAACAAAAGTGTATTCTCTCATAGTTCTGTATGCTAGAAGTCTGAAATCAAGGTGAAGGCAGGGCCATGCTCCCTTGGGGGCTCTAGGAAAGAATCTTTCCTTTTCTCTTCCAGCTTCTGGTGGCCGTGGGTATTTTTGGTTTGTGGAAGCATAACTCCAATCTCTGTCTCCATCTTCTCCTCTTTGTGTCTGTGTTTCTTCTCTTATTCTAATAAAGGGACCAATCATAATGGATTATGGTCCACTCTAATTCATTATGACCTAATTTTATCATGATTACATCTGCAAAAATTCCATTTCCATTTCTATTTTATGCATTTCCTATTTCTATTTCTATTCATATCCACAGGTACTATGGATTAGAATTTCAAAATATCTTTTTGGGGATTCAGCGCAACCCATAATGCCATGCAATTGCATATATGCTTAATTCCAATCTAACATTCTCCCAAAAGAAATTCCATATTCCCATTAAGTTTTCATGATTATAATATTCTTAAATGAATAAAATTTATCCAATTGTCTTAATTTACCTCTTTCTTTATTTTCTCCATTTAGTTTTTTCATTATTTTTAATAATGTGTAAATGAAGATGTTTTGATTTTGCTTTTGCTTTCTATTGAATTATTTTGCTATTATATTAAGTTCAGATGATAAATGACTTGATATATATTAATATAATCTGCTTTATCTAAAATGTTATACTAATTAAATGGCAATTAGCAAAATGTATGATTTCTCTATTTCATTACAATTTCTTCAGATTTTTACTAACTATGGAACACCAAAAAAGTGAGTTTTATTTTGCTTTATCCACATCATCAGCCCCCAAAATATAAAGGATTATCATTTTATAGATAGAGTTCAGAAATGAAATTTCTTTGTTGTCTATACAGCAAATATTTAAAGTTGGATTCCTAGGCCATTTTAAAAATAAGTTATGGTTGGGCCATGGTGGCTCAGCAAGCAGAGTTCTTGCCTGCCATGCCAGGGACCCAGGTTCAATTTCCAGTGCCTGCCCATTCAAAATAAAAAAAAAAAAAATTAAAAAAAGTAAAAAATAAATTAGTATTACCATAATCAATTTCACCTCCAAAATTATTATAAAATTAAGAGCAAAAATTTTAGATAAACAACCTATATTTCAAATTCAAAGTTCAAACAGAAATATATGCCAAAATATCATTTGGTCATTTTTTTTTTAAGGAGAAATAGTACTTAAAATGCTGGAAAATGAATGCATCATTTGATTACACTTAATTTGATTTAAATTGGAATATTTATTAAGACAGGCAATGATATTTTTATGCAATGGACAACATTAGCGCTTACCATTATTTAATTTTTCTGCTTCTTCATGTGACATATGCAGAAGACTATATTTTCCTGCTTCTTCACAGTAGGGCAAGGGCATATGATTAGTTCTGGCCATTGGTGAGTGTGAAGAAGTGATCTGGTTCAATTCTGGGATAAAGCATGTAATGATGGTATTCTCTTTTCTTTCTTTCCTCTGCTGCAGCAAATAAGATGACCTCATGTTCCAGATGGTAGATCAAAATGTAAAGTAGTGCAGCCCTTACTGGCCTCTGACTTTTGTGTGATTACATGGGACTGAATCATCCAGGAAATGCATTAGATGGGTAATTTAAATGCAGTATAAATGTTTGTTAAAGTATCCCTCTTGGCTTAGGTTTCTTTGTAACCTAAACTAATTGATATTGTTCATGCTCCTATTCTCCCATTAGTTGAACAATACAGTATTAACAATACATCACTTACTTGGCAACTTAACTAACCAATTCTTGCCTTTTCAAATTTTTTCCAATTTTATTTTACAGTAAATTAATATAATACGATATAATATAATATAATATAATATAATATAATTCATAACATGCAGCAATATTTTACTCTCTCTCTTTTCTTGTTCTTTAAGAATAATTGATGGGCAGCTGCAGTGGCTCAGCAGGCAGAGCTCCAACCTGCCATGCTGGAGGTCTGGAGTTCGATCCCTGGTGCCTCCTGCCCATATGCAAATTTAAAAAAAAAAAAAAAGAATAATTGATATGCTCTTAAGTCTCTTGACTCCAAATAATTTTATAATTGAAAATGTCAAATAATACAAAACCCCATATAAATTACTTTTAAAAACCATATAAAAGTTTAAATAATAGAGTAACTGTATTGTGCTATTATATCAGGATGGTCAAATTTTTACAGATTTTCCCCCTTTATTTCAAATATTTAAGTAATGCTTATATCGCTTTTATAATAAAAATATTATTGCTATCCATAAGAAAATGTAATAAAATATTTTATTAGTTTACCCAAAAAGTGTCTCCTTTTTGTAAAGAATATTTCCTTGGAGAATATTATGGGGTTAAAACAGTAACATATTCTGAAGTCTTTGGCATGAGCAAGTTGCTGAAATATGGATTATGACAATATTTCAAAGCAGGAATATATTACAATAACATTATAAAGTTTCATGTCAATTACCTGTAAAAATTCAAGCATTAAGATTGATAATTCAAGAATAAAACGTCAAGAAAAACTCAGTTGTTTTCAATGTCATCATTCGTAATCATATACAATCAGTTACACTATATAGCTCATTATAGCAGAATAATTAGCTTAAAAAAACTGGCCATGTTTGTAGTTAATGGTACCATATTAGGATTTCTCAATTTAATTTTTGATTTAACGCCTTATGTTGGATTGTTTGATATATTTGTATATACATAATCATATATATGTATCTTTTGAGTATATATTTCTTAAATAATTATTTTACTCTTTCTTTTGAACTGCATTTGTATTCAGAGAGAAAACAAAGGCAGTGCTCCCTAAGAAGGTTAATAAACAAAATATATATCTTCTAAGATATAGAACAATTGAAGTTTTTTTTGGTACCATCTAACATTTTCAATCATCCTTGGTATATTTTGCTACAGAGACCAATCTTATCCAAATACAGTTTTCCCTCAGGATTTAAAAAAATGTTAACTGATAATGAAATATAAATAAGACAACAGAAATGAATGAGATAAAACACAGGGTAGAGCAGAAATGAGTGAGAGGGAAGTTAAGTTTATGAATGTTTCATTTGGTAATATCTTACCTCCCAAATTGCTGTTTTGCTAAGTTGTACGTTGTTTAATAAAAGTAAAGTATGCCTAATGGGATTGTATAAAAATACTCTCTTGAATTTATGAAGGTTTAAGTCTAGTTGGGTTAAGGACGAGGAGATGAGAAAACCACTAATTAGTACAGCATGGACAAGCAGGAATTAGCATGGAGATCATTTGAGGTTGTCGTGATAATCATCCAATTCGCATATGATGAAAGTTTAGACTTAAGAACAGTGATTCTCAAGGTTTTTGGTCTCAGAACCCCTTTACACTGTTAAAAATTATTATGGACTCAAATAGCTTTTGCTTTATTTTGCAAATTTGGCATATTAATAATTGAAAGATTTTTTAATTATTAATTTAAATTCACTTAAAATATCAAAAATAATCTCATTACATCCCAATATAAATGTTGCATGTGTATAAAAATAAAAATATTTTCCAAACAAAAATTCAATGATGAGAGTGACATTGTTTTAGATTTTTGTAAATCTCTTTTCTGGTTGGCTTAATAAGACAGCCAGATTCTCATATCTGTATTTAAATTCAAAACAATCGTTGTTTTGGTTGATGTGTATGAAGAAAACCTGGCTTCACACAAATATGTGTTGGAAGAGATAGGAGTGCTTTAATAATTTTTTTGGATAACTTTAGATAGTCTTCTTAACTACTACACCAAAATGAAAAAGTTGGAGTTTATTAAAGTATAATTTCAGTGGAATCTTAAATTGTATCAATAAACTTTTGGTATGCCATTACATTAAAATATACTGGTAATATTTCACTATGAATGGATATTTTTTCCTATTAATGCTTTTGTAACATAATTATTGGTCTTTTGGAAAAGATTGGTCTACTGTATTATTCACATCTTCCAATTACTGACACATTTCATTATACAATATTTTTAAAAGTTCACATTTATAATCATATATGATCTCATCAGAATAACCCTTTAGAAGTTGGAAACAGGCCACTAGCGGTAAATATAAGCACTCCAAAATTCTAATTTTCAATTGCAAGCACAAATTGGTAACATATTTTTCAGTTGTTTACTTGAAGTTACAAGCTCATGTCATTAATTTTGAGAAAATGTCTGACAAGTAACCATTTGTTGGTTGGTCAGTCATTCTATCAAGTAAACAAACATCTTGGTCTATGAACAAAAGCAATGTGAAACTCAATCACACATGGTTTTCTTCCAGATGACCAATTGTATTAATTTGTTAAGCCGCTAGAATGCAATATACTAGAAATGGAATGATTTTTAAAACGAGGATTTAATAGTTATAACTTTACAATTCTAATGCCAAGAAAATGACCAAATTAAGGTTACAAAAAGAGGTTACCGTCACTCAAGAAAGAGCTGATGCCATTTGAAACACCTTTGTCAGCTGGGAAGTCACGTGGCTGGCGTCTGCTGGTTCTTGTTCCTAGTTCATTGCTTCCAGCTTCTGATGCCAGTGGTTTCCTCTCTAAATGTTCCTGGGCCTTCACTTAGGTGCTCCAGGACAAAGCTCTGGGTCTCATCTCTTAGCTTAGCCTTTGCAGGGGCCAGAGATTTCTTTTCTTCGGCTTCTGGCTGAAGTTAAAAGCTCTGGCTATTTCTGTGAGTTCTTGCTTAGCACCTGGGCTATTTCTGCCTTGATCTCTAAATGTCTACATCAGCGCTGAGGTTTCTTCAACATGTTTTCCCTTTTAAAGGACTCTTGTAACTAATTAAGGCCTACCTTGAATGATGGAGTCACATCTACATCTAATCAAAAGGTCACACCCACAATTGGGCATGCCACATCTCTGTGAATATAATCCAATCAAAAGTTTCTGTCCTACAATATTGAATCAGCATTAAATGAAGCAGCTGCCACCACAAGATTAAATCAGGATAAAACACGGCTCTTTCGGGGTGCATAATACTTACAAATGGGCACACCATCATACTTCAGTATGCAACAAAAATTTTTTATGTGTATTTCTCATTTTGTCATACACAATATTTAAAAAGATGTGCACTCATTGTTAACATTTAACTAAATTAATAATTTTTACTGTTCCATCAAGGACATTCTTAGGTGAAAGGGGCTTTTTTTTTTTTGGTGGCCGTGCTTAGAGGTGAAGAATAAAATGACTACCAGTGTATTTTGGTACCATTAAAATAACCATTGCTTATGCACCATTAGAGCATTGCCAACAGGAAGAAGAGACAAAAAAAATTATATTAATAATAAAATTGGTTTTGCCTTCTGAATACCTTGGAAGGCTATCAGGGAAGGAACTCCTAGGGGTCCCTACACCACCCTGCAAGACCCACTAACTTAGAGAATAGTAGGAAAGAGACAGGAAAGAATGGATTCAAGAGATTTGGAAAAATACAATTTATAGGAATTATCTCATTATTTATCACTCTCAAAATGTTGTAGGGTGGGCCACGGTGGCTCAATGTAGCGTTCTCACCTGCCATGAAGACTTGGGTTTGATTCCCAGTGCCTGTTCATAAAAAAAAAGTTTACGTATGTGCATTCACATAACACAATATAGTCCTTTATTGTGTTCTTCTTTGTATCTTTCTCTATGTAATAGTTTCTCTATATAATTTGTCTCACAGGTCTATTTGCTAAATCTTTGTGAGACAATCCCTGTCTTTTCCTGTAACCTCTCAGAACTTTTGCAGTGTAGACCAGGTAATAATTAAGAATACAATTCATAAGTTGTGATTAGGATGTAGTTCTTGGAACACACTGAGATATTTGGACAGTTGATTTACACTCTTATGTAACCTTATTATATTGAAAGCAAGTCATTATTTTTAAATCACTCAGAAATTGAGAAGAACTTTCAGCTTCAAATGTTAAATTGAAAACTACTGGCATGCTAATTACTTTTCCACTTAATTATAATGAAATTGCACAGAACTAATGGCAAGGCTTATACAGTAAACAAAAATCCATGAAGGATAATATCTTCCTGACCTTTTACATATTACTTTCAACATCTATCTACTTAGGATTATAAATTTTGCACATTATTGCACTTTGAGACAAGTTTTAAGGTAGTAAGAACATGACAGAAAACACAATAGTTGATCTGGGCCTAGGGCATCATTCTTACACAAATTACTTAAAAAAGGAGAAAGGCCACTTTGTCTTTGTCATAGGTTTAGTTCTGTTCTAATTTCAGTTTAGCTGAGAGCTGTATGTCCTTTGACACATCAGTGCACCTTAAGTGACACATCTCTAAAATTAGGATTAAATTAGATAGTTTACCAACTCCTTTGTTTTTATTATGATCTGTTATAGGTTGAATTGTGTTGCTCAAAAAGATATCTTCAATCGTAACCTCCATCCAATGAATGTGACCTTACTTGGAAATAGGGTCTGTGAAAATGTGATTAGTTACAATGAGGCCAGAACAGATTAAGGTGGGACCTAATCCAATATGACTAGCTTGCCTGTAAGAAGGGGGCATTTTGAACATAGATACAGGGGAAGACAGCCATACCACTGAGGCTAATTAAATGCTAGAAGCCAAAGAGCACTAGGGATTGAGCTAGGAAGAGGCAAGAAGGACTCTTCTCTACAGTTTTCAGAGGCTAGCATGGCTCTGCTAACACCTCGAATTTGGACTTTTCCTGTGAGAAAATAAATTTCTCTTCTTTTAAGCCACTTTGTGATACTTTGTGTTATCACTTTGTTATGGTTTGCTACAGAAGTCCTGGAAAACTAAGACAACATCCTACTATCATCAATCTATCACCATGGTGACCAAAATGATTCTTTTATTGATGTATTGAGCAACAGTCTATGATCTATCAAAAATGAGAGAAAAAGAATCATTTTGGTCAGCATAATGGTGTAGGGGATCTTTTAACGTCTTCCTGTCAGATCTCTATTATGTGCATTTCAATCCCACATTTAATTATTTGATGTGTCTAGCTTTATATTTTTATAAAATATAAGTATTCTGACTGTTTCTTTCTTCATTCCCATGAAAAAGTGATGCCTTGATTCCTCCACTTGCCTGAATTTCATTATTGATTTAACTGTCCAAGCCCAAAATTGGTCTTGTAAAGGAAGAAACTAAACGTATTGGTCAGTATATACTTTTTTAGAAGCACAGACTATAAACTCAAAGCACTGATTCCTAAATATCATCCAACGTTGAATAAAATGTAGAATTGGAACTTTACAAGAATATGTTAAGAGGAAACTATAAATAACTGGGAAAATATAAAGCAAAATGCTTTTAATATTTATATAAGGAAGGGTTTACTTTAGAGGCTTTTCATGATAGACAGTAAATTAAAACAAATTATCATCCGGAGTAGGTAAAAGGTGTTTAAAAGTCACAGTTTATGGGAATATTGAGAATAACTTTTGGAATAGGATAGCAGAGTGGCTATGGGTTACTTTTTATGCTTTTATTCTCTGTCTTATAAACCCCTAGATAAGCATGACAAAGAAAAGATAGAAATGCTGGGCATTAGGGAGCCTTCCCCTCCTTTTACCCCACCCTCTCTTACTCTAGTCTACTTTTTCCTCAACACCTGACTTCTATTACAATAATATACAGCTTAGCAACTGCTGGTGCTTGGAAAAAACTTAGACCCTCTTTCCAAGAATAATGCAGAATAATGCTAAAGGGAGCCAACATTGCCATTTCTAGCCCTGTTCATAATGGAAAAATATGAACTACCCCATTAGTCTTAATCCTAGGCTAGTGATAAGGCTTATAGTGCACTGCTTACACAGTTAACCAATAAAGTCACTTTATTTCTAATAATATATGAGTTGAATGTGTGGTAGTTTTTGATGGAATGAACACTTGTTGTTTTTGCCTACTCAGTTGTTATTTCCCCTTTGTTTTGCAAAGAAACCCTGATTTTACTTTTGAGGAGACGTCTTCCCACTTCTCCATCCAGTGGCTTAAGTAGAGTAATAGCTAATTATATCCAAACTTCTAGTTATGTAGAATCTTTGTTTAACATTGACCTTGAGAAAGATTTTCAGAGTTCTGCCAAAAGAAAACTTATTCGTACTTTAAATGCTTTCGCTTTCTCAACATATATTCAAAGAAAACGTCTTCTCTGAAACTTCCATTATGGTATTTTCCTTGGGATAGAGCAATATTTTCTGACAGAGAATTGAAGTTGTAGTTATACATTGCCACTGAATAGCCCGAGGCTTAAAAGTCAGTGCCAGACAAATTCTTGTTATCTACACTCTCCAAAAATGAGTATGATGGCAAAAAATGAATCACTGTCCTCATTTCAGGAAGATGAAGCAGGTAGAGACTTGAAAGTGTGTGTGGCTCCTTAAATGTAGTTTCTGTTCAATTATAAAACTGAAGGTAACTGTCTTCCCATTGTGCTAATAAGCTTGAAATTCACAAAAGCTAGAAAAATAGCATGCATCAAGAAAATTTATTTATTTCTAATATGGAAATTGAATAGTAGCTGTATAAAAATGTATGTTACCATAACACTTTTCTTCATTTAAAAGCAGTTCTTAAAGTAAGGTTCCCAGACTGACTATACCAAAATCACCTGAGGGTCTTCTTAAAATACTATTTTAGGGGCTGCTTTAGAACTGTGGAATCATATTACCTGGATTGGGATGAGGATTTTGAGTTTTTAATAAGAGGCTACAGGAGATTCAATAAATGTTAAGGTTTAAGAACTGCTGACTAAAAATTGTCTTATATTTGCAGAAGAAACAAAATAAATAAAAGTAAGAATGTATGCGGCTCATTAGAAATATATTTTTCGAAACAGCATCCAAAACGTATATTGTAATTAAGGATTTTAAAATGTTTGTCTTTGAGATTGGAATCTCTTTTTCTCCCCAAATATGTCCATATACATACATAACATTCTATTTCTGTATCTCTTTCAGGAAGTTATTATTTGTGAAGTTAAGGGATCATGTCCATATATACTATCGTGGTATTCATTCATTTATTCATTCATTCAACATTTACTGACCACCTACTACATTGCTGACACGATTCTGCAGCAGTATATGCTACAGTAACAAACCTGAAATAAAAAAGTGCTGGCTCTCACAGACCTTCCATTTTAGTGTGTGTGTGTGTGTTGGAGAGGGGGGAGCAAAAAAACAATAATCAAATGACTATTTGTCAAGTAATGATAAATGAAACAGATCATTGGGGTGCCCTGCTATTTAGTATGATCAGGGAATTCTTTTCTCATAACATTTGAATAGAAGTGAGAGATTAGTCCATGTGGCTAGTTGAGAAATTGCATTTTAGGCAGAAGATACAAGTGCAAAGGAGATGAGACAGGGCTTGTGCACCATATTTGAGAAAAAGCAGGAAGAACTGTATGGCTAGAGCAGAATGAGGGGAGGTGTAGAGAAGAAGGAGAAATCAGAAAAGTAGCATGGGATCAGATCATGAAAGTCTTGTAGGCTATTGTGAGGACTCTGGATTTACTCTGGGTGAAGAGGGAAGCCACTGGAAGGCTTGGAGTAGATAGATACTGACATACTTTATGAGGAATTGTTCTGATTTACCAGTGGATTTACTGATTTACCAGTGCTCTTTATAGAAGAGCAAGAGTAGAAATATGGAGACAAGACTTCTAAAATAGTCCAGGCTAAAAATAATTGTGTCTTGGACTAAAGTGATCACAGTAGCAGTGGGAAATGGTTAGATTCTGGGTATATTTTTATGATGTGATTTGCTGAAATCCTATTTCACATGTGAATGTGAGAGAAAAAAAATGACTCTAAATTTTTTGTTCTGAGTTTCTGCAATATTGGAGTTGCCATTTACCAAGATGAGGACAGCAGTGAGAGTAATATTTGAGATGGGAGAGGGAATTGTGGGGCAACTTGTCTCATTTTGGATATGGTAAGTTTGAGATACACATAACTGGGTATACCAAGAGGCTGATGGTTAGGTGAGTCTGGAGTTCAGGGAAGAGGTCAGGGTTAGAGATGTAAATTTGGGATCATCAACAAATAGATGATATTTAAGGCCAAAAAACCAGATGTGATCACCTAGGGAGTACATGTAGATAGAGAAGATATCCAAGAACTGAGCTTCAGAGCACTTCAGTATTTAGAGATTAAAGAGGAAAAATCAAAGAAGCAGAATAAAGAAAGTGAAATGTCTTAACAAAAAAGTACAGAGAAAGGATGGTTTTGTAATACACTCCTGAAAAATAAAATGCAAACACAATTTAACACTTCCTTGAAACTTACAAAATATTTTCATTTCATGTGCCAGTAAAACCTAACAGATATCAGTCATTGTTTACACATAATAAATCATGGAGAACTGAAGTATCAAGACAGTAGCTGATCTGTGATGTAAGCCATGAGAGCTTTTAGTCATAATTTGTGTTGCAGACAGATAATTGATAGTAGTATCTTGGTTAATATGTGTAGTTCCATTTGTCTTAGTTTTACACAGTCCAGTACTCTTATTTATTGTCTCATTCCCTTCCTTCTTATTTTTGGATACTATTATATTAAGGTACATATGATTATTGGTTTTTCCTTTTCAAATTGGAATGCTTTTTGTACAAGTTGTTATAGATGAAAGAAATTGAAATAAAGTAAATATTAACACTTTAAAATATGGGCATTTAAAGGATAATACAAGTAATATCTTAAACTCTTAATATATGTATGCATTTTTAATATCTGATATTTTGCTTCACATAATAATAGAGGCTGGGGGATTTTACTGATAACTAGCTTATATATTCTCTGACCTCCAGTAGACTATCAGGGTTCCCAGTTTATACAGAATTAGATACACTATAGCCGAATTTATAATGTTAACATTCTGAGGAGGGAGAATTTGGGCTATGAAATTTCCTGAAAGAGATGACATGCTCCTCTGAGTTTTCTGCCCCTATTTCTCAGAGCAGCAGGACTTCTCAAACATTTTATTTAGCAATTATAAAAAGGTACTTCTCAAATTTAAAAAGAATTTCATTTGGATGCTCAGATATTTGTGCTTTCCACAGAGGATTAAGCATTCACTCTAAGAATATCAAAACATGATTCCTAAATCCCCAGGGACAGCTCCTCTGTGAACTCAAGCATTTCCTAGCAAGCGCTGCTTTCTGTGTGCTCTGGGCAGAAATTCCAGGTTCTCATTTGCATTTCCATATAGAGCTTGCATACTGAACATCTTGTACAAAATGAAATTAACCATGATCTTCAAAGTGTCCTCACTTTAAATTCACTGTCTTAAAAAAAATGACATTAGAGCCTTTTCCTGGACATTGAGACAACAGCATTCTCTATTTCTCACTGATACATATGCACCTGGTCAGGCAACTGACCTGTGAAATTTCATTCCTCTTAAAATTTTCCCTTTAGCTTAAAAAGCAATGTTAATTGCCTCCATTTTACCATAACAGTGTTACAAGAGCATTGCAGAAGATTTGGGAAATGCACATAAGCTATAAATTTAAATTAATATTTATTCAGAAAGAATTACTTTTAGCATTTTTATCTAAAGGGAAAATTTATTATTATTCTTAATAATGCATACGTTTTAAAACATAGGATTCTGATGTGTGTATTCAATACACACAATGTGTGTATTCACTCAATATGATTTTTTAATTTAAAATATTTTTAAGCTCTTACTCATTGCATTAAATTTTTAGTTATGAGGGACTTTAGTTTCTTCTATTTTTAAATGGTTTATTTACTTAAAATTATTTTTTTACTAGCTTCATAATCATTCATCAAATACACAAAACGTAATTTATTGAACTAATTCCCTGTTGGTAATTGGGTAAGTTCTTCCTAATTTCTTTGATATTAAAATTAATATTGCTCACTGGCCACGGTGGCTCAGCAGGCAGACTTCTCACCTGCAATGCCGGAGACCCGGGTTCATTTCCCGGTGCCTGCCCATGTAAAAAAATTAATAATAATAATAATATTGCTAAAGACATCATTTTGTTCTAAATATTTTCAATAGTATCTCCTTATACTGTTGCTAGAACTAGAATTCCTAGATACAAACTTTTATTTGGCACATTAAATATATTGTTCAGAGAACCACATTGTTTCATTGCTTGCAGAATAAACTCACACAGTTAAGTGTGACATTGAGGATTTAGTCTTTCCTGTTAATAAATCTCTGTACCTGCACTCTCTGCCCTCTCCCTGCACCCATTCCTTAGAGAATCCAACTGCAATCAACATTTTGTGGTTCTGTGTAGTCACCTTCACACCTCTCACACTATTTCAGTTTTTTTGATACCCTGCATAGATGATAAATAGCTGTCAGCTTTTTTGATGCTTTGTTAAAGGACACCTACTATGTGAAACCATCCCAGGACTGGGTCTTGTTGGTAATAAATTCTTCCTTCCTAGAATTCCCATCAAACTTGATCGCTCTATTTACAGACCCTTGATGTACTTCTTTGCAATAAGAGTGACCCCCTCCATTCTGTTAGTAACCTCCTCAGGGCCCAGTGTCTTAATCGTTTGTGGTTATATCAGTATGTCTTGCTGAAAGGAGGTATTTGATAAATATTTGGTTTGAATTGTATCACGTATTTCATGTACTTTAATGCAGTAAAAAAAAACAACAAATATTTGTTGAGTATTGAAGATCGTATGCTTAAATTTCCAAGTAAGAATCTGTGTTCTAACTGATAATAGCAAAATGACAAAACTAGGCTTTTGTTTAACTAGACACCAGCCCTGTGAACGTGTAGATCAGAGAACCATCTAAGACAAAGCATTTCCAGCAAAGCATGTTGTGTAATGAATTCTGGGCTAACATCTTAATAGTACTTTGGGTAAACAATATAATTAATGAGCTCGTTAATCACTCAGAATTTTTCTTATTCATCCTTTTGACTTTAGCCCAAACACATAGTGAATATTCCAACTTTAACTGGATTATATGTGATTTTATGTAGAGTGAGTAGGAGTCTGACAGTTGAGAATGCTTTCTGAAGGTCGTAGAACTCTGAAATGTAAAGTGGTATCAAAGCTGTAATGTATAGAACATACTGTGTTTCAGATAAGAATTACTCCCATATTTACATGTAATTCTACCTTCTTTTGGTTATTTTCCAGGTGAAACACATTATTATTTTATTTAATAATACAATAAACTTTATTTTTTATCTGCCTAAATTAAGCTTATTTCTACTTCATTCTTCAAGATTTTCATTCAAAACTAAATCAGCAATTTTGGCACAAGGAATATAAAATTATAAAGGAATATTTAGATCATTTACTTGGACAGAATTGAGTCATAACTTTTTTTGGCATGGGCAGTCTCTGAGAATCGAACATGGTTCTCTGATGAGTCATAACTTTTAACATGGTTTTCCATAAAATTATTTTTCCCATTATGCTTCTATGTAAGAATCTGGTTATACAAGTGGAATTTTTCCATTTGCTAGGGCAGGTGTTGAAAGCAGTGACATCAGTGATCTCATTATTTAAGAAACTGTGTGGGTAATATTCCCTGATTACATGGGTTATAGGAAAATACTATTTGTGATTGCTAGCTATATTTCACTTTATTTCATTCAGTAAATAAATTCTAAATTGGTGTCTAAATTCTAAATTGGTATTTGTTTTTGTTTTTGAAGGATTAGCACATGCATATAATGTCATTTATATATATATCCATGAATTTGTGTTCCTCCAAGTACCTCCCACATACTTAGAAAAAATGAATTAAGGAAAATATATTCTCTGCATATATTGTTTATTATTCTTCCAGATATGAGTTCATATTGCTAAGGGAGAAAAGAGAATACGGGGTAAAAATGAAAAACGGTGGTGGGCAGGGGGTGGGGGAGCAGTCGGTATATGCACTGCCAGAGTCTGGAGTGAAGAGTGGCTAGAAGGCTGCAATCCATGAAATGAAATGTTAAGACAGGATTGGACTGCAGCAGCTCCGTGGTACATCTTCCTTTGTTGAAAAGTTGCTCAAGCTTCTAATGTGCCCAAAAGAGAAGAAAAGCATTCCTAAACCATTTCTCACTTGCTCTTTCTCTCATACACACATATACACATTTTCCTTTATCCTGACTTGTTAATTTTTAAAGATGAACTGCTGAAATCACTAAAGCATGCAGGGATATTGAGAGATGTAGATTTCAATAAAAATATATCATGATCCCTAAGTATCAGTGTAAATGTTTCCTCCTCATCCTAAATTATGACAATCAGGAAAATAAGTAGCAAACCTGGGGAAACAGTGAAAAAAAATAAGAAAATGATGCCTTTAGTTTAGAGCAGTACATTTCAAACTTTTATTTTTAGCCCTGGAAACTTTTGTACATATGAGCTCCTCTTGGAAATTCAATTTGTGTCACATAACCGAAAGATAGTTGGAGTCCACCTGCCACTTCTCTTCCCTGGTAAGGCTTCTAAATGTGTATACAGAACCCAAGGAATTTGCTATAAATTGAGCAAAGTAGTAGCTTCTCACCTTAAAATTTCAATAAATATTAGTTTCTTCATGATGATCATGATTAATTTTTTCTGATACGAGTAAATATTATATTTAGGGAAGTTCAGCAAATGTTACTAGGTCCCTATGTGTCAGGTATGTTGCTATGGGAATGACAATTCTTCTACCCTTTTAACTTTATCACATTTTAAGAAAAACATTCTCTTTCATGGAATTTTCCTGTACAGAAAGCATTTAAATATGCTTTTCAGTTTAGTCCATGGATATTTTGAGTTGTTTCCTGTGTTATTATCCTCATGATTTTTGTGTAGGTGTGTAAATGAGATTAGAATGTTAGATCATAAAATGTCCTGTGTACTTTGAATAATTTGAATGATTTAACTGGATGCACACACGAGTAGAAGAAAAGGCTTCCAAAATATGTCTTATGAGAACTCCCCAGTGTTACATAAATATGAAAATAAAAGGTGACTACTCCAGTGATCTATTTTCTGTTAAAAAGTGGTGTGCTCTCTGTCATAGGAAAGGTACGAGTTCAAGTAAGTGCCAGCTCCACAATGTTCTTCTAGCCCCTCAAGCTCACTCTCTTCCTGGTCTTCACAACTCGCTTGGCAAACCATTTACCCAGTTGCTCAGGTCACAATATCCAGTATCATTTTTAATTCCTCTCCTTTCACTCTCCCTCTGGATATCATCCAACCACAGTCTTATTGACTCAAAATGCAAACATATCTTTGATCTGCATATGTTTGCTCATTGCCACTTCGGCCCTCTGGTCCAAGACTTCATCACATTTCTTTGTCTATTCTGTGGTCTCCCATTTGCTCTCTGTTTTGCATCGTTGTTTTTGTAGAATCTGAACTTTCTAAAGCAGAGTGAGTTTTAAAATCATGTATTTTTTAATCCACGCCACTCCATAACACCTCTTTCAACCTTTACACAGAATAAAATCCAAGTCTTTACTCTCATTATGAAGCTGTAAGTGATCTGGTTGCAGTTTACTTCTCTGGTCTCGTCTCATATGTCTTTTCCTTTTGTGTACTCCAGACACTAGCCTTCCTTCTCTTCTTTAATGGTGCCATATTCATTTCTGTCTCATGGCCTTTACACTTGCTCTTCTCTCTCCTGGAATGCTTTTCCCCTCTGATCTTTGTGAGGCTTCTATTTTTTTTTCTAGTTATTCACCTCTGGGTTTAAAAGCTACTTCCTCACAGTGGTCTTCCTCTTTGGTCATCCAGTCACTTATCATTAGTTGCATGCTTTGATTCTTTGTATAGTAGCTCTCTTATTTTTCTTTGTAGCTTCTTTATTTGTTTTTTTTTTTTTAATCTGTGCTCCTCTGCTAAAATTAAGCCCCATGAAGAGAAGTAGTGCATCTTAATCACAGCAAAACATCTAACCTTCTAAAAGTCCTAGCCCATAGTAGTATCTCAATAATTATTTATTATGGAAAGAAAGAATTGCCTCAACTCTAAAAAGGGGCAAACAAAATTACACTTTCAGGGACTTTTATTAATATTTTATGATTGTTTCATATAGCTTAGCACATCCTGGAACTTATTAAGGGTTCAGGAAATGTTAATATTATTATAACATTATTTAAACACGTCAGGGTTGCTATGGCATGCTAACTAATGACTGGATCCATATTTCCCTAGATTATTTCTTTCTAAAGGGGCCTGATATCTACAGAAAATTAGCATTTATCATTCTAATGCTCTGCAAAACCAGGTTCCATAAATCAATTGCAGCCTTATGAAAAATCTTTATCTTCAATGGGTCCTTCAAATTTTAGGGGAAATTTTTAGCATTTTATGTTCTACAAAGGGTTTTAATTCTATTACTTTGTCTTTATTCAAAAGTCCTCAATTCCATTTCTTGAATAAATGAAAAGATAGATAGCCATAATTTTTAAGTGATTTTCTCAAGATTGCTGTTTTCTTTTCAGTGTTTCAAGGCCAATGTCCTTTCAACTCTATCACTCAAGAAACTAGTATAGAACACTATTTTTTTTTATTTTGACTATATTTTAGTTAGTGGTTCCAGAATAGAGTCATTGGAAAGTCAAGATATATCTGTTAGTTTCTCTACAAATGCTTTGTGCCCAGTAATTAAGGTCAGTTCGTTAAATAGTGGATGGTTGATTAATACTAGTGGGTGTGATCATACTAAACTAAAGAAGTAAAAAGCATAAACCTTTCATCTCAAGGGAAAGAAAATATATAAGGGCAAACAAGTCTGGAATTCAGAAGTTAGGAAACACTATGAGATGATAGAAAAGTCCTGTGAGATGATAGAAAAGTCCAGTGAGATATTAATCTCCTTTGTGATTAACAACAACAAAAAAGATATGCTGAGAAAAAAAATTTAACGTACTTTCGGAGGAGCTCACTTAAATGTCTTTCACTTGTTTGCACTGAGCTTTAACATCAGCATAACTTAGCTGCACCCTATAGAAATGTCAAGTGATAAGGCATTGCCATAACATGAACAGTGCCAGAATTCATGTTCATGTTTTTTTAATAATAAAGTGATATAAAAATGTCTCATTATTTGTTTGTTTATGTTTGGTGCCATAAAAAT